>CAWUFW010021869.1:0-109606 GCA_963921515.1 Calotriton arnoldi
TGGGGGTAACCATAAGAGGCAGATCCTACTCTCCTACAAGCAGTGCAGATAGAACCAAGAGATTTGCAGAAAGAGGCAAGAGAGGTGCAGAAAGAGGCAAGAGATGTGCAGATAGAGGCAAGTGAGGTGCAGAAAGAGGGAGCAGGTGTGCAGACAGAGGCAAGAAAGGTGCAGAAAGAGGGAAGAGGGGTACAGAAAGAGGCAAGAGGGGTGCATAAAGAAGCAAGAGAAGTACATAAAGAAGCAACAGAGGTGCTGAAAGAGGCAAGAGGGGTACAGAAAGAGACAAGAGAAGTGCAGAAAGAAGGAACAGAGGTGCCAAAAGAGGCAAGAGAGGTGCAGAAACAGGCAAGAAAGGTGCATTAAGAGGGAAAAGGGGTGCAAAAAGAGGTAAGAGCAGTATAGAAAGAAGCAAGAGAAGTGTAGAAAGAAGCAAGAGAGGTGTAGAAATAGGGAAAAGGGGTGCAGAAAGAGGGAATAGGGATGCAGAAATTTGGAAAAGCGGTGCAGAAAGAAGCAAGAGCAGTGCAGAAAGAACCATCAGAGGTGCAACAAGAGGCAAGAGGGGTGCAGAAAGAGGTAGGAGAGGTGCACAAAGAGGCAAGAGGTGTACAGAAAGAGGCAGGAGGGGTGTAGATAGAAGGAGAAGTGCAAAAAGAAGCAACAGAGGTGCTGAAAGAGGCACAAGGGGTGCAGAAAGAGGCAAGAGAAGTGCAGAAAGAAGCAACAGAGGTAAAGAAAGCTACAAGAGAGGTGCAGAAACAGGCTGGAAAGGGGCAGAAAGAGGGAACAGAGGTACAGAAAGAAGCAAGAGCAGTGCAGAAAGAACCAACAGAGGTGCAGAAAGAGGCCAGGGGGGCACAGAAAGAGGCAAGAAAAGCACAGAAAGAAGCAAAAAAGGTGCAGAGCGAGGCAGGAGAACTGCAGAAAAATGCAAGAGAGGTGCAGAAAGAGGCAGGATAGGTGCACAATGAGGCAAAAGGGGTACAGAAAGAGGCAAGTGAAGTGCAGAAAGAGGCAAAAAAGGTGCAGAAAGAGGGAACAGGGGTGCATTAAGAGGTAAGAGAGATCCATACATTTGCAAGAGAGGTGCAGAAAGAAGCAAGAGCAGGCAGAAAGAAGCAAGAGAAGTGCAGAAAGAAGAAAGAGGGGTGCAGAAAGAGGTAGGAGAGGTGCAGAAAGAAGCAACAGAGGTGCAGAAGGATGCAAGAGAACTGCACAAAAAGGCAAGAGAGTTGCAGAAACAGACAAAAGAGGAGCAGAAAGAGGGAACAGGGGTGCAGACAGAGACAAGAGAATTACAGAAAGAGGGAAGAGGGGTGCAGAAAGAGGCAAGAGTGGTGGAGAAAAAAGCAAGAGCATGGCATAAAGAAGCAACAGTGGTGCAGAAAGAGGCAAGAGGTGTGCAGAAAGATGAGAGAGAAGTGCAGAAAGAAGCAAAAGAGGTACAGAAAGATGCAAGAGGGGTGCAGAAAGAGGCAGGAGCAGTGCAGATAGAACCAAGAGATGTGCAGAAAGAGGCAAGAGAGGTGCAGAAAGAGGCAAGAGATGTACAGAAAGAGGCAAGTGAGGTGCAGAAGGAGGCAAGAGAACTGCAGAAAGAGGCAAGAGAGTTGCAGAAACAGGCAAAGGGGTGCAGAAAGCAGGAACAGGTGTGCAGACCGAGGCAAGAGAGGTGCAGAAAGAGGGAAGAGGGGTACAGAAAGAGGCAAGAGGGGTGCAGAAAGAGGCAAGAGAAGTGCAGAAAGAAGGATCAGAGGTGCCGAAAGAGTCAAAAGGTGTGCAGAAACAGGCAAGAAAGGTGCAGAAAGAGGGAACAGGGGTGCATAAAGAGGCAATAAGGAGACATACATTTGTAAGAGAGGTGCATAAAGAAGCAAGAGCAGTGCAGAAAGAAGCAAAAGAAGTACAGACAAAAGCAAGAGAGGTGGAGAAATAGGGACGAGGGGTGCAGAAATAGGCAAGAGGGATTCAGAAAGTTGCAAAAGAGGTGCAGAAAGAAGCAAGAGCAGTGCAGAAAGAACCAACAGAGATGCAAAAAGAGGCAAGAGGGGTGCAGAAAGAGGTAGGAGAGGTGCACAAAGAGGCAAGAGGGGTACAGAAAGAGGCAGGAGGGGTGCAGAAAGAAGGAGGAGAAGTGCAGAAAGAAGCAACAAAGGTACTGAAAAAGGAGAAAAGGGTGCAGAAAGAGGAAAGATAGGTGCAGAAAGAGGCAAGAGATGTGCAGAAAGAGGCAAGTGAGGTACAGAAGGAGGCCAGGGACCTGCAGAAAGAGGCAAGAGAGTTGCAGAAACAGGCAAAAGGGGTGCAGAAACAGGGAGCAGGTGTGCCGACAGAGGCAAGAGAGGTGCAGAAAGAGGGGTACAGAAAGAGGCAAGAGGGGTACAGAAAGAAGCAAGAGAAGTGCATAAAGAAGCAACAGAGGTGCTGAAAGAGGCAAGAGGGGTGCAGAAACAGGCAAGAGAAGTGCAGAAAGAAGGAACAGAGGTGCCAAAAGAGGCAAGAGAGGTGCAGAAACAGGCAAGAAAGGTACAGAAAGAGGGAAAAGGGGTGCATAAAGAGGTAAGAGCAGTATAGAAAGAAGCAAGAGAAGTGCAGAAAGAATCAAGAGAGGCGGAGAAATAGGGAAAAGGGGTGCAGAAAGAGGGAATAGGGATGCAGAAATTTGGAAAAGCGGTGCAGAAAGAAGCAAGAGCAGTGCAAAAAGAACCAACAGAGGTGCAAAAAGAGGCAAGAGGGGTGCAGAAAGAGGTAGGAGAGGTGCACAAAGAGGCAAGAGGTGTACAGAAAGAGGCAGGAAGGGTGCAGAAAGAAGGAGGAAAAGTGCAAAAAGAAGCAACAGAGGTGCTGAAAGAGGCACGAATGGTGCAGAACGAGGGAAGAGAAGTGCAGAAAGGAGCAACAGAGGTAAAGAAAGATACAAGAGAGGTGCAGAAACAGGCTGGAAAGGGGCAGAAAGAGGGAACAGAGGTACAGAAAGAAGCAAGAGCAGTGCTGAAAGAACCAACGGAGGTGCAGAAAGAGGCAAGAGGGGTACAGAAAGAGGCAATAAAAGTACAGATAGAAGTAAAAGAGGTGCAGAGAGTGGCAAGAGAGATGCAGAAAGAGGCAAGAGATGTGCAGAAAGAGGCAAGTGAGGTGCAGAAGGAGGCCAGGGAACTGCAGAAAGAGGCAAGAGAGTTGCAGAAACAGGCAAAAGGGGTGCAGAAAGAGGGAGCAGGTGTGCAGACAGAGGCAAGAGAGGTGCAGAAAGAGGGAAGAGGGGAACAGAAAGAGGCAACGGGGTGCATAAAGAGGCAAGAGAAATGCAGAAAGAAGCAACAGAGGTAAAGAAAGATGCAGGAGAGGTGCAGAAACAGGCTGGAAAGGGGCAGAAAGAGGGAACAGAGGTACAGAAAGAAGCAAGAGCAGTGCAGAAAGAACCAACAGAGGTGCAGAAAGAGGCCAGAGGGGTACAGAAAGAGGCAAGAAAAGTACAGAAAGAAGCAAAAGAGGTGCAGAGAGAGGCAGGAGAACTGCAGAAAAATACAAGAGAGGTGCAGAAAGAGGCAGGAGAGGTGCACAATGAGGCAAAAGGGGTACAGAAAGAGGCAAGAGGGGTGCAGAAAGTAGCAAGTGAAGTGCAGAAAGAGGCAAGAGAGGTGCTGAAAGAGGCAAGAGAGGTGTAGAAACAGGCAAAAAGGTGCAGAAAGAGGGAACAGGGGTGCATTAAGAGGTAAGAGAGATACATAAATTTGCAAGAGAGATGCAGAAAGAAGCAAGAGCAGGCAGAAAGAAGCAAGAGATGTGCAGAAAGAAGAAAGAGGGGTGCAGAAAGAGGTAGAAGAGGTACAGAAAGAAGCAACAGAGGTGATGAAGGAGGCAAGAGAACTGCAAAAAAAGGCAAGAGAGTTGCAGAAACAGACAAAAGAGGAGCAGAAAGAGGGAACAGGGGACAGACAGAGACAAGAGAATTACAGAAAGAGGGAAGAGGGGTGCAGAAAGAGGCAAGAGAGGTGCAGAAAGAAGCAAGAGCATGGCATAAAGAAGCAACAGTGGTGCAGAAAGAGGCAAGAGGTGTGCAGAAATATGAGAGAGAAGTGCAGAAAGAAGCAAAAGAGGTACAAAAAGAGGCAAGAGGGGTGCAGAAAGACACAGGAGCAGTGCAGATAGAACCAAGAGATGTGCAGAAAGAGGCAAGAGAGGTGCAGAAAGAGGCAAGAGATGTGCAGAAAGAGGCAAGTGAGGTGCAGAAGGAGGCAAGAGAACTGCAGAAAGAGGCAAGAGAGTTGCAGAAACAGGCAAAGGGGTGCAGAAAGCGGGAACAGGTGTGCAGACCGAGGCAAGAGAGGTGCAGAAAGAGGGAAGAGGGGTACAGAAAGAGGCAAGAGGTGTGCAGAAAGAGGCAAGAGAAGTGCAGAAAGAAGGATCAGAGGTGCCGAAAGAGTCAAGAGGTGTGCAGAAAGAGGGAACAGGGGTGCATAAAGAGGCAATAAGGAGACATACATTTGAAATAGAGGTGCAGAAAGAAGCAAGAGCTGTGCAGAAAGAAGCAAGAGAAGTACAGACAAAAGCAAGAGAGGTGGAGAAATAGGGAAGAGCGGTGCAGAAAGAGGCAAGAGGGATGCAGAAAGTTGCAAAAGAGGTGCAGAAAGAAGCAAGAGCAGTGCAGAAAGAACCAACAGAGGTGCAAAAAGAGGCAAGAGGGGTGCACAAAGAGGTAGCAGAGGTGCACAAAGAGGCAAGAGGGGTAAAGACAGAGGCAGGAGGGTGTAGGAGAGTAGGATCTGCTTCACATGGGTACCCCCACTTTTTTCTGATGCTTCACTGTTTTTCGACCTTAGTCTGCCTAGGGCCCTGCTAATCAGAACCCCAGCCTAGCTGCTTCCTCTCTAAAATGGTTTCCATGTGCCTTAGGCACATCTCCGATTGGAATCTGGAGTGCCCTTATAAGTCCCTAGTATATGGTATACTATGTACCCAGGGCATAGGTACCTCAGAGGCCTACCAGGGGCTGCAGCATGTATTATGCCACCCCTGGAAGGCCATCCAAACTGACACCACAGGTCTGCTACTGCAGCCTGGGTAAGGTGGTGCATGCACCCCTTACTGTGATATAGGCTACCTATATCACTATATACATACACACATATAAACCTATAAGTCACTCCTATGGCAGGCCTTATCAATCCTGAAGGCAGAGTGCGTGGATCCTATGTGAGAGGGTGCCCCTGCATGAGCAGGGCCCCTCTGCAGCGTTCGGAGACCCTTCTCTGATGCTGTTTGTAGTGCAGCCTGACCATATACTCTTAAGTGCATTATAACCTCGCGTTAAATGCTAACTTTGGGATGGCACGGAAACATGTTGTGTTTGGTGTCAAACATCTTGGAATACTACCCCCCCACCAGTTCTGGCGGCGGGGGTAGCATTCCCCCCTTCTAGAGGGAAAGACATGTACACACCGGTATGCCCGGTACTGACTTTCCAAGCCCTAGCATCACAAAATGGATGCCGCTGCCACAGACACGAGTCTGGCCTCCTGCTGCTGACCGAAACTCCGGCAGGGGAGGCCTGGACAATAGGTTTCCTGTCCCAGGGAGGTGTGACCACCTCCCCAGACAGGATAGTGTGTATTGGGGCTGGGCGGGAGCACTCTCTGGTGCTTTGAAGTCCTGCACTGGGGGCACACTTGGTGTCCCTGTGCATACCCCAGTTCAAGCCGGCTGGACAAAGGGAAAGGGGTGTAACCACCCCTCTGCCCTGACCCTCCCATAGGTGGGGTCACAGAGTATGTCCAACCCCCTACCTTAGTATAAGTAAGGGAACCCATTCCTTAGGACTTTAGATTTACCTGGACAAAACTCTGATACAGAATCCTGGACCTTCGACGCTCTACTTTAAGATTAGAGGACTGAAGAATCTCCCTTGGGGTCAAGGAGTGACTCCCCTGCTTGGCAGGCACCAAAGAAGCAATTGTCTGGTTTGCATCGCTGAAGCTCCCGTCAGACGCCGAAGTCTTTGCATCACCGGAGGTGGATTTCCAGACTTCTCCGAGGTTGCCCTGAGTCCCCAGCAAAGCTGAGGCCTGTAGCTGTCGTGGGTAACGTGGAACCGTGACCCCTGGACACCAAACACATTTGCAAGTGCATCCTCTTCTGGGTCTTCCACGAAGTCATGCTTTGGGCTCCGAGTAGCCTTAGCCTCCAGCACCAACTGCACTGAAGATCACTGGCCTCCACTCCACGAGTGTCCTGTGAGCCAGCTCCACGTGCACCGTCTTGAGGCTCCTTCACGGTCGCTAGTCTGTTGGCTAGTAGGCCCTCCCGAAGGCCAATCTTTTTCTGCTTGGGCTCCCTGGTTGCTCCAGGTGTGCCCTGACTTATCCTAGCTGGGTGAGTCCCCCAGATCTTGCTGGTCTGCAACATCGTCCTTCTTTGCTTTCCACGAGACTTGCCGTTGCTAAGGCTTGTTGGGTCCAATCCGGTCGCCGACACCCCTGCAATCGACAGACATTGTGCGACAGCTCGAATCCAGCTCCTGGTTGTCGTCGACGCCTCCTGGACCTCGTGGCTGAAGAGTCAAGATGACCATCAACCTACCTGAAGCACTCGACATCGGTGGGCATCTGCTCATCGCCTTCCTGGTCACTGGCTAGTGACCCAGACTCTGTCCCCTCTGCTTTCAGGTTCTTCAGATCTTCGATCCACCTTTGGATCCACCCGAACACTTTCGACATGGTCGCCAGCAGCACTTTGCAGCAGATCGCCATAGAAAGCGACAACGAAACCCGACCCCGAAAGACACCTATGCACCCGGCTTCCCTGGGTGAGGTAACTCGAGTACTCCGGTGCTCCCGTGGGTATAGACACTAGAACAGCCTAGTTCTCAAAGGGTTTGCTCCAAGTCCTCCTCTAAGTGTCCCTTTTCTTTTAAATTCTAATCGCGACTTTCCCCATAGAAGTTAACAGTGGTTCGCGGTTGTGTTCATACACTGCACGCGTCCCCCGTGGGTCCCCTGTGTCACTGCCTTGGGTGGTTCCTTGTGGTCCAAGCACTTCTACAGGCTCTAGGCCTTGTGTCTAGCTCAGTCGTGGTTCTTATACCACTTTATTGGTATATGGTTTGGTACGCCCCTGGGGCTCAAACGTGTATTTGTGCTATTACTGTAGATAACTAACTCGTAACGTATGTACTTCGAACTCTAGCCTCATAAAGAGACTAGAGGGGTGTGTTTAGTAATAAATACATATATTTTGAATATATACCTGGTGTGGTCCTCTTTCATTTGGTCACTCAAGAGATTATAGACTGGTAAAACAAGCTGCTTTATATTCCTTCAAGACTTAGCCTGAAGGCTGCTCTCCATAGCTACCACTAGGATAGCTTTCAATAAAGGTTGTCTTTAACCTATCTCCAATAAGGGGTTGTTTGGACTGGTGCAAGGTGCCCACTATAATTAGTGGACAGCATGCCAGGCCAACTTCTCACATTGGTGTGCAGCGTGTGGGATTCCAGCTTGCTATTGTTTTACCAGATAATCTCAATTGAATTGATCAACTGAAAACCACTAAGGGTACCTAAGGTACATATAAATCAAGCTTAGTAATACAGTAAGTTCTACTGAACTTAGAGTTGTGTGTTAAGGGACAGCACACCCTTTCTACAACTCAAGAGAGTTTAGTAGGCCACACTAGAGTAGGTAGTGCATACACCACACCTCACTAGTGATGTCTTCAAAGCCAGGACCCAGTGAGTCCTTGCCAGAAGCCAGTGGGCTTCTTCCCTCCAAGTATGATAAACTCCCATTCTTGGAATTGAGAGCCTTATGCACTACTAGGAAGTTGAAGACAGGCAAAAGTGCCAACACCCAGCACCTCAGGGAGGTGTTACTAGCTGAGGATTGTACAATCTGATAATGAGGGAGCAGATTCTTAATAACTGTCAAAATCAGCTGTTGCATCAGCACCTGGTAGACTCTGATCTGACCTCTCCCCAAGAATTGGGAAAGAAGGCAGACAAATGGGTCAGAACCAGGGTGAAGCAGAAGGTACAGAACCAAGGTGGTGACCCTAAGAAGCAAGATTCGAAAACCTCTGATAAGGGTGGGGAGAAGGGTAAAGATCAAAAGTCTTCACAAGGCCCCCAAAAATCTTCTTCAGGTGGGGATTCACAGTCTACCAAAGGGAAAGGCCAAAGAAAACCATGGTGCAAGGTCTGTAAGCAAAAGACCCACTGGACCAGTGATTGCACCAAGTCCAAAGACTCGACTCCAGCCCCCACCAATGCCCCTAAGGCACCTGCTCCCCCTAGTGCAGCTACAGTTGGTGGTGGGACTACACAAGCCAAGGGTTTAGTAGGGTTGACCCTGGGTAAAGAGATGAGCTCTGACCTAGTCAGAGAACTCACTCAGGCTGTCCTAGTCTGTGATGGAGGCATGGATATGACCTCCTCTGTGAGTCCCAGTAATCTGGGCAAGTACAGACAACAGCCTTTAATCAATGGAAGAGAGGCTTTGGCATTTAGGGACACAGGGGCAAGTGTCACCATGGTGACACAAGACCTTGTGAATCCTGGGCAGATTATACTTGGTGAAATGTACCAAGTGACCAATGCTAGCAACGTCAGAACAGACCATACTCTGGCAGTTGTTAACTTCTCCTGGGGAGGGGTAACTGGCCTTAAGAAGGTTGTGGTAAGTGCAGACCTACCCGTTGAATGCTTGCTTGGCAATGACTTAGAAACTTCAGCTTGGGCAGAAGTGGAGCTCAGGACCCATGCAGAAATGCTGGGGATCCCTGCAGATGTGTTTGCTGTGACCAGGTCACAAGCCAAAATGTCTAGCACTGAACAGGCCTTGGATTCTGGAATAATGGACCAAGTGCCTTCCAAGAAGAGGAGTAGTAGGGTAAAGGCAGTGCCTTCCCCCTTGGCTCAGAAGGAAGATCAGTCCCTTGAGGGGGATGATCTCAGTCCTGAGGAAGGAACTGTCCCAGAGGAGCTTGAACCTGAACAGGTTGAGTTCTTGGGGACAGGGGGACCTTCCAGGGCAGATCTGAGCCAGGAGCAGCAGAGCTGCCCCTCTCTTGAAAACCTCAGACAGCAACCTGCTGCTGAGGCTGCTGGGAAAGCTAGTGGTCCCCATACTGTGTATTGGGATGATGGACTCTTGTACTCAGAGTGTAGAGACCCCAAGCCTGATGCTACCAGGAGGTTGGTTATACCTTTGAAGTTCAGGGGCTTCCTATTGACCCTAGCCCATGGTATTCCCTTAGCAGGTCACCTGGGCCAGAACAAGACTTGGGACAGAATTGTCCCTCACTTTCACTGGCCCCACATGTCTGAAGACACCAAGGAGTTTTGTTGCTCCTGTGTAACCTGCCAGGCCAGTGGCAAGGCAGGTGGCACTACAAAGGCCCCCTGATACCACTACCTGTGGTGGGGGTTCCCTTTGAAAGGGTGGGGATTGACATTGTTAGTCCCATGGATCCCCAAACAGCATCTGGGCACAGGTTTATCCTGGTGGTAGTGGATCATGCCACCAGGTACCCAGAGGCTATTCCCCTTAGGACCACTACAGCACCTGTGGTGGCAAGGGCCCTCCTGGGAATTTTCTCAAGAGTGGGCTTCCCTAAGGAGGTTGTATCAGACAGGGGTGCAAACTTTATGTCTGGATACTTAAAAGCAATGTGGAAGGAGTGTGGAGTGACTTACAAGTTCACCACACCCTATCACCCACAATGCAATGGTTTAGTTGAGAGATTCAACAAAACCTTGAAGGGCATGATTAAAGGGCTCCCAGAAAAGCTTAGGCGAAGATGGGACATACTCTTGCCCTGCCTTTTATTTGCGTACAGGGAGGTGCCTCAAAAGGGGTTGGCTACAGCCCTTTTGAACTTTTGTTTGGTCACCCTGTCAGGGGTCCACTGTGCTTGGTGAAGGAAGGATGGGAGTTACCTCTCAAGCCCCCAAAGCAAGACATAGTGGACTACGTACTGGTCTCCGCTCCCGGATGGCTGAGTATATGAAAAAGGCAACTAAAAAACTTGAGGCTAGCCAGGAACTTCAAAAGGCCTGGCATGACCAAAGAGCTGTACTGACTGTTTACCAGCCAGGACAGAAGGTGTGGGTGTTGGAGCCAGTGGCCCCAGCAGCTCTCCAAGACAAATGGAGTGGACCCCATACCATTGTTGAGCAGAAGGGTGAGGTTACCTACTTAGTAGACCTAGGAACACCCAGGAGTCCCCACAGGGTTTTCCATGTCAACAGGTTAAAACCATATGTGGACAGGGCAGACATGGGCTTGCTCATGGCTACTGATGAGGGACAGGAGGAAGAGAGTGACCCACTCCCTGACCTGCTCTCACAGAACCCTGATGATGGGTCAGTGGATGGTGTAGCCTTGGCAGGCAGCCTCACTACCCAGCAGCAGACTGATTGCAGACAAGTGCTCAATCAGTTCAGACACATATTCTCACTGACACCCAGTCAGACTACCTGGTACACTCATGAAGTGGACACTGGGGACAGTCTGCCTATTAAAAATAAGATTTATAGGCAACCTGACCATGTCAGGGACTGTATCAGGACAGAAGTCCAGAAGATGTTGGATTTGGGAGTTATTGAACCCTCAGATAGCCCTTGGGCTAGTCCAGTGGTCCTTGTGCCAAAACCTCACACCAGTGGTGGGAAAAGAGAGATGAGGTTTTGTGTGGACTACAGGGGTCTCAATGCAGTCACTAGGACTGATGCCCATCCAATACCAAGGGCAGATGAGCTAATAGACACTTTGGCCTCAGCCAAGTATCTAAGCACATTTGACCTGACAGCTGGCTACTGGCAGATCAGACTAGCTGATGATGCAAAGCCAAAGACAGCATTTTCAACTCCTAGTGGGCATTATCAATTTGTGGTAATGCCCTTTGGTCTGAAGAATGCACCTGCCACTTTTCAGAGGTTGGTGAATACAGTCCTTACAGGTCTGGAAGCCTATAATGCAGCATATCTAGATGATATTGCTGTCTTTAGCTCCACCTGGGAGGATCACCTGGTCCACCTCAGAAATGTTTTACAGGCCCTGCAGAAAGCAGGCCTGACTATCAAGGCCACCAAGTGCCAGATATGGCAGAGTCAGGTTGTGTACCTGGGCCACCTTGTGGGTGGAGGCCAGGTTCAACCACTGCAGAGCAAGATCCAGACCATCATGGACTGGACTGCTCCAACTACCCAGACTCAGGTGAGAGCCTTCTTAGGCCTGACTGGGTACTATAGGAGATTTGTCAAGGGGTATGGATCAATAGTGACACCCCTGAATGACTTAACTTCCAAGAAAATGCCCAAAAAGGTTCAGTGGACAGTTAGCTGTCAAAAGGCATTTGATGACCTGAAGTAGGCCATGTGCACTGCTCCCATTCTACGGAGTCCTGATTACTCCAAGAAGTTCATTGTTCAAACTGATGCATCTGAATTGGGGGTAGGGGCTGTACTGTCACAATTGAATGAAGAAGGTCAGGATCAGCCAGTAGCTTTCATTAGCAGAAGGCTGACCCCTAGAGAAAAACGTTGGTCAGCCATTGAGAGGGAGGCCTTTGCTGTGGTCTGGGCTCTGAAGAAGTTGAGGCCATACTTGTTTGGTACTCACTTCCTTGTTCAAACAGACCATAAGCCCCTCTTATGGCTAAAACAAATGAAGGGTGAAAACCCCAAACTGCTTAGGTGGTCCATTTCCCTACAGGGGATGGACTTCACAGTGGAACATAGACCTGGGAGTAACCATGCCAATGCAGATGGACTCTCTAGGTACTTCCACTTAGAACATGAAGACTTAACTGGGCAAGGTTAGTTTAATGTCCCTACGTTTGGGGGGGTTGTGTAGGAGAGTAGGATCTGCTTCACATGGGTACCCCCACTTTTTGCTGATGCTTCACTGTTTTTCGACCTTAGTCTGGCTGGGGCCCTGCTAATCAGAACCCCAGCCTAGCTGCTTCCTCTCTAAAATGGTTTCCATGTGCCTTAGGCACATCTCTGATTGGAATCTGGAGTGCCCTTATAAGTCCCTAGTATATGGTATACTATGTACCCAGGGCATAGGTACCTCAGAGGCCTACCAGGGGCTGCAGCATGTATTGTGCCACCCTGGAAGGCCATCCAAACTGACACCACAGGTCTGCTACTGCAGCCTGGGTAAGGTGGTGCATGCACCCCTTACTGTGATATAGGCTACCTATAGCACTATATACATACACACATATAAACCTATAAGTCACTCCTATGGCAGGCCTTATCAATCCTGAAGGCAGAGTGCGTGGTTCCTATGTGAGAGGGTACCCCTGCATGAGCAGGGCCCCTCTTCAGCGTTCGGAGACCCTTCTCTGATGCTGTTTGTAGTGCAGCCTGACCATATACTCTTAAGCGCATTATAACCACGCGTTAAATGCTAACTTTGGGATGGCTGCACGGAAACATGTCGTGTTTGGTGTCAAACATCTTGGAATACTACCCCCCCGCCAGTTCTAGCGGCAGGGGTAGCATTCCCCCCTTCTAGAGGGAAAGACATGTACACACTGGTATGCCCGGTACTGACTTTCCAAGCCCTGGCATCACAAAATGGATGCCGCTGCCACAGACACGAGTCTGGCCTCCTGCTGCTGACCGAAACTCCAGCAGGGGAGGCCTGGACAATAGGTTTCCTGTCCCAGGGAGGTGTGACCACCTCCCCAGACAGGATAGTGTGTATTGGGGCTGGGCGTGAGCACTCTCTGGTGCTTTGAAGTCCTGCACTGGGGGCACACTTGGTGTCCCTGTGCATACCCCAGTTCAAACCGGCTCAGGGGCTTCCAGCCCCTGCTCTGGCGCAATCCTGGACAAAGGGAAAGGGGTGTAACCACCCCTCTGCCCTGACCCTCCCATAGGTGGGGTCACAGAGTATGTCCAACCCCCTACCTTAGTATAAGTAAGGGAACCCATTCCTTAGGTCTTTAGATTTACCTGGACGAAACTCTGATACAGAATCCTGGACCTTCGACGCTCTACTTTAAGATTAGAGGACTGAAGAATCTCCCTTGGGGTCAAGGAGTGACTCCCCTGCTTGGCAGGCACCAAAGAAGCAATTGTCCGGTCTGCATCGCTGAAGCTCCCGTCGGACGCCGAAGTCTTTGCATCACCAGAGGTAGATTTCCAGACTTCTCCGAGGCTGCCCTGAGTCTCCAGCAAAGCTGAGGCCCGTAGCTGTCATGGGTAACGTGGAACCGTGACCCCTGGACACTGAACCTGACCTTGACTGGTAGGTCGCTCCCCCACCACACAGCTCCGTCTGTGTGCCCTGCTGCTGCCCCTGATTGTGCTCGTTTTTCCTTTCTGTGCCCCCTTGCTGCCCCTGATTGTGCTCGTTTTTCCTTTCTGTGCCCCCTTGCTGCCCCTGATTGTGCTCGTTTTCCTTTCTGTGCCCCCCTTGCTGCCCCTGATTGTGCTCGTTTTTCCTTTCTGTGCCCCCTTGCTGCCCCTGATTGTGCTCGTTTTTCCTTTGTGTGCCCCCCTTGCTGCCACTGATTGTGCTCGTTTTCCTTTCTGTGCCCCCCTTGCTGCCCCTGATTGTGCTCGTTTTTCCTTTCTGTGCCCCCCTTGCTGCCCCTGATTGTGCTCGTTTTTCCTTTCTGTGCCCCCCTTGCTGCCCCTGATTGTGCTCGTTTTTCCTTTCTGTGCCCCCTTGCTGCCCCTTATTGTGCTCGTTTTTTCCTTTTCTGTGCCCCCTTGATGCCCTGATTGAGCTTGTTTTCCCTTCTGTGCCTGTTTCCCGACGCTACGCCCCTGCGGCCCCGCCCCCTCACTGCCCATTCGCTGCCCCATTCACTGCTCCTCCCTCCCACCTCCCCATTTATGGCGGACGCTGCGTGGTGAAGAGAGCGACCCCTGACCTTGACTGGTAGGTCGCTCCCCCACCACACAGCTCCGTCTGTGTGCCCTGCTGCTGCCCCTGATTGTGCTCGTTTTTCCTTTCTGTGCCCCCTTGCTGCCCCTGATTGTGCTCGTTTTCCTTTCTGTGCCCCCCTTGCTGCCCCTGATTGTGCTCGTTTTTCCTTTCTGTGCCCCCTTGCTGCCCCTGATTGTGCTAGTTTTTCCTTTCTGTGCCCCCCCTTGCTGCCCCTGATTGTGCTCGTTTTTCCTTTCTGTGCCCCCTTGCTGCCCCTGATTGTGCTAGTTTTTTCCTTTTCTGTGCCCCCTTGATGCCCTGATTGTGCTTGTTTTCCCTTCTGTGCCTGTTTCCCGCCGCTGCGCCCCTGCCCCCTCACTGCCCATTCGCTGCCCCATTCCCTGCTCCTCCCTCCCACCTCCCCATTTATGGCAAACGCGCGCAGCGGGCACGCCGCTGGCGCGCCAAAGGCGCGCCTAAGGCAAGCCCTTCTGCGCCCGTCCGCGCCATGACCGCGCCCAGCGCCAGACCCCCTGGTCCGGGCATCCCCCGCGCCCGCCACATCAACAGACGCCGATACGACGCCAGCACCCTCCACGCACTCAACCCCGGAAAAGATCACGCCTGCTACCAGGCCACCCCGAAGCGCACCCAAGGGCCCTTCACCTGCCGGAACTGCAGCTTCGCCTGCACCGGCCCCGCCAAACCACCGCCCAGGAAAGAACCCAACTACCTCAGATGCATCCTCCTCAACACCCGCTCCGCCCGCAAACACGCCATCGAACTCTGGGACCTTCTCGACTCAACCTCCCCAGACGTCGCATTCCTGACGGAGACCTGGCTGAATCCCGCTTCAGCCCCCGACATCGCCATTGCCATCCCGGACGGATACAAGATCACCCGCAGGGACCGCACCAACGGAGTCGGAGGAGGCATCGCCATCGTCCACAGGAACACCCTCAGAGTCTCAACCAACACCGACGACACCCTCAGCACCGCCGAACACATGCACTTCCAGATCCACACCGATCCCAACACCACCCTTAGAGGAACCCTCATCTACAGACCCCCGGACCCCGACCACAGTTCAGCGATTCCATCGCTGACTTCGTCAGCACACACGCCATCGCCTCCACGGACTACATCCTCCTCGGGGACCTGAACTTCCACCTCGAGAACAACAAGGACACCAACTCCACCACCCTGATCGACAACCTCGCCACCCTCGGACTCAGACAGCTCGTGACTGCACCCACCCACGCCGCCGGCCACACGCTAGACTCCATCTTTTCCGCAAGCCCACACGTCTCCTTCAACCACACCTCCGAACCCCACTGGACTGACCACCACTGCATCCACTTCACCTACAGGAAGCCCACCACGCACCACCGCACCAAACAAATGCCTCGCCGCTGCTGGAGCAGAGTCACGGAAGACCAGCTAACCACAACCCTCGCCCTGAGCCCACCCGCCGAACCCTCCGACCCCGACACCGCCGCCCGCAACCTCAGACAGTGGATCAACGACTGCGCCAACACCCTCGCCCCGCTCAAGAATCCGCCCAACAGCCACACCAGCAAGAAAGCCACCTGGTTCACCGAAGACCTCCAGGCCTCCAAACGAACATGCCGAAAACTGGAGAAGATCTGGCTCCACGAACGGACAGCGGACAGCTACGCCGCCCACAAGAGCGCCACCCGCAGTCACCATCACCTCATCAGATCCGCCAAAAGGGCCTCACTCAAAGACCGCCTAGACAACAACGCACACAACAGCAAAGAGCTCTTCAACATCGTGAAGGAACTCTCCAACCCCAGCTCCAACACCAACGACATCCAGCCGTCGCGAGACCTGTGCAACTCACTGGCCACCTTCTTCCACCGCAAAATCGCCGACATCCACGACAGCTTCAACACCACGACCGCCCGGCAACCACCGAGACCACTGCCCCCACAACCACCAACCGCCTGCTCTCCTGGACCAACATCAACGACGAGGACACCAGCGAGATCATGAACACCATCCACTCCGGTTCACCGCTAGACCCGTGCCCTCACCACATCTTCAACAAAGCCAGTACAGCCATCGCGCCCCATCTCCGGAAAATAATCAACATCTCCTTCGAGACAGCAACCTTCCCGGAAAGCTGGAAGCACGCCGAGATCACCGCCTTACTCAAGAAACCCAAGGCAGACCCCAAGGACCTCAAGAACTTCCGACCCATCTCTCTGCTCCCGTTCCCCGCGAAGGTCACCGAGAAAATCGTCAACAAACAACTGACCCGCTACCTCGAGGAGAACAACATCCTGGACCCTTCCCAGTCCGGCTTCCGCAGCAACCACAGCACCGAAACCGCCCTCATCGCTGCCACCGATGACATCAGGACCCTGCTAATCAACGGAGAAACAGCAGCCCTCATCCTCCTGGACCTATCAGCCGCCTTCGACACGGTCTGCCACCACACACTACGAACACGCCTTCACGACGCCGGGATCCAAGAGAAGGCCCTGGACTGGACCACATCCTTCCTTTCCGGCAGAACACAAAGCGTCCGCCTCGCCCCTTCCGATCCAAGGCCACCAAGATCATCTGCGGCGTACCCCAAGGCTCCTCCCTCAGCCCAACGCTGTTCAACATCTACATGGCACCCCTCGCCCACGTCGCCCGACAGCACAACCTCAACATCATCTCCTACACCGACGACACCCAGCTGATCCTCTCCCTCACCAAAGACCCTCACACCGCCAAATCCCACCTCCACGAAGGAATGAAGGCCGTCGCCGAATGGATGAGGACCAGCCGCCTGAAGCTGAACTCGGACAAGACGGAGGTCCTCATCCTTGGTTCCAACCCTTCAGCCTGGGATGACTCCTGGTGGCCAACATCACTGGGAACAGCCCCGCCACCCACCGACCACGTACGCAACCTAGGGGTCATCCTCGACCCCACCCTCTCCATGACTAAGCAGGTCAACGCCGTTTCCTCATCCTGCTTCAACATCCTCCGAATGCTCCGCAGGATCTTCAAGTGGATCCCCACCGAAACAAGAAAAACAGTCACCCAGGCCCTCGTCACCAGCAGGCTGGACTACGGAAACGCCCTCTACGCAGGAACGACGGCTAAGCTCCTGAGACGGCTGCAACGCATCCAGAACGCCTCTGCACGTCTTATCCTCGACATCCCCCGACGCAGCCACATCACACCCCACCTGAGAGACCTGCACTGGCTCCTTGTCAACAAGAGGATAACCTTCAAGCTCCTCACCCACGCACACAAAGCACTCCACAACTCCGGACCAGCCTACCTCAACAGACGACTCAGCTTCTACACCCCCACCCGCCAGCTCAGCTCGACCAGCCTCGCCCTCGCCACAGTCCCCCGCATCCGGAAAACGACCGCCGGCGGCAGATTTTTCTCCCACCTCGCCGCCAAGACCTGGAACACCCTCCCCACCAACCTCCGACAGACCCAAGACCTACTGGCCTTCAGAAGACTCCTCAAGACCTGGCTCTTCAATCAGTAGCAACACCACCCCCCTCTTCCCCCAGCGCCTTGAGACCCTCGCGGGTATGTAGTGCGCTTTATAAGTGACATGATTGATTGATTGATTGATTGAACGCATTTGCAAGTGCATCCTCTTCTGGGTCTCCCACGAAGTCGTGCTTTGGGCTCCGAGTAGCCTTAGCCTCCAGCACCAACTGCACTGAAGATCACTGGCCTCCACTCCACGAGTGTCCTGTGAGCCAGCTCCACGTGCACCGTCTCAAGGCTTCTTCGAGGTCGCTAGTCCATTGGCTAGTAGGCCGTCCTGAAGGCCAATCTTTTTCTGCTTGGGCTCCCTGGTTGCTCTAGGTGTGACCTGACTTATCCTTGCTGGGTGAGTCCCCCAGACCTTGCTGGTCTGCAACATCGTCCTTCTTCGCTTTCCACGAGACTTGCCGTTGCCAAGGCTTGTTGGGTCCAATACGGTTGCCGACACCCCTGCAATCGACAGACGTTGTGCGACAGCTCGAATCCAGCTCCTAGTTGTCGTCAACCCCGCCTGGACCTCGTGGCTGAAGAGTCAAGATGACCGTCAACCTACCTGAAGCACTCGACATCGGTGGGCATCTGCTCATCGCCTTCCTGGTCACTGGCTAGTGACCCAGACTCTGTCCCCTCTGCTTTCAGGTTCTTCAGATCTTCGATCCACCTTTGGATCCACCCGAACACTTTCGACTTGGTTGCCAGCAGCACTTTGCAGCAGATCGCCATAGAAAGCGACGACGAAACCCGACCCCGAAAGACACCTATGCACCCGGCTTCCCTGGGTGAGGTAACTCGAGTACTCCGGTGCTCCCGTGGGTATAGACACTAGAACAGCCTAGTTCTCAAAGGGTTTGCTCCAAGTCCTCCTCTAAGTGTCCCTTTTCTTTTAAATTCTAATCGCGACTTTCCCCATAGAAGTTAACGGTGGTTCGCGGTTGTGTTCATACACTGCACGCGTCCCCCGTGGGTCCCCTGTGTCACTACCTTGGGTGGTTCCTTGTGGTCCAAGCACTTCTACAGGCTCTAGGCCTTGTGTCTAGCTCAGTCGTGGTTCTTATACCACTTTATTGGTATATGGTTTGGTACGCCCCTGGGGCTCAAACGTGTATTTGTGCTATTACTGTAGATAACTAACTCGTAACGTATGTACTTCGAACTCTAGCCTCATAAAGAGACTAGAGGGGTGTGTTTAGTAATAAATACATATATTTTGAATATATACCTGGTGTGGTCCTCTTTCATTTGGTCACTCAAGAGATTATAGACTGGTAAAACAAGCTGCTTTACATTCCTTCAAGACTTAGCCTGAAGGCTGCTCTCCATAGCTACCACTAGGATAGCTTTCAATAAAGGTTGTCTTTAACCTATCTCCAATAAGGGGTTGTTTGGACTGGTGCAAGGTGCCCACTATAATTAGTGGACAGCATATGCCAGGCCAACTTCTCACAGAGGGGTGCAGATAGAAGGAAGAGAAGTGCAGAAAGAAGCAACAAAGGTGCTGAAAAAGGAGAAAATGGTGCAGAAAGAGGCAAGAGAGGTGCAGAAAGAGGCAAGAGATGTGCAGAAAGAGGCAAGTGAGGTACAGAAGGAGGCCAGGGACCTGCAGAAAGAGGCAAGAGAGTTGCAGAAACAGGCATAAGGGGTGCAGAAACAGGGAACAGGTGTGCCGACAGAGGCAAGTGAGGTGCAGAAAGAGGGAAGAGGGGTACAGAAAGAGGCAAGAGGGGTGCAGAAAGAAGCAAGAGAAGTGCATAAAGAAGCAACAGAGGTGCTGAAAGAGGCAAGAGGGGTGCAGAAAGAGGCAAGAGAAGTGCAGACAGAAGGAACAGAGGTGCCAAAAGAGGCAAGAGAGGTGCAGAAACAGGCAAGAAAGGTGCAGAAGGAGGGAAAAGGGGTGCATAAAGAGGTAAGAGCAGTATAGAAAGAAGCAAGAGAAGTGCAGAAAGAAGTAAGAGAGGCGGAGAAATAGGGAAAAGGGGTGCAGAAAGAGGGAAGAGGGATGCAGAAATTTGGAAAACGGTGCAGAAAGAAGCAAGAGCAGTGCAAAAAGAACCAACAGAGGTGCAAAAAGAGGCAAGAGGGGTGCAGAAAGAGGTAGGAGAGGTGCACAAAGAGGCAAGAGGTGTACAGAAAGAGGCAGGAGGGGTGCAGAAAGAAGGAGGAGAAGTGCAAAAAGAAGCAACAGAGGTGCTGAAAGAGGCACGAAGGGTGCAGAACGAGGGAAGAGAAGTGTAGAAAGAAGCAACAGAGGTAAAGAAAGATATAAGAGAGGTGCAGAAACAGGCTGGAAAGGGGCAGATTGAGGGAACAGAGGTACAGAAAGAAGCAAGAGCAGTGCTGAAAGAACCAACAGAGGTGCAGAAAGAGGCAAGAGGGGTACAGAAAGAGGCAATAAAAGTACAGATAGAAGCAAAAGAGGTGCAGAGAGTGGCAAGAGAGATGCAGAAAGAAGCAAGAGATGTGCAGAAAGAGGCAAGTGAGGTGCAGAAGGAGGCCATGGAACTGCAGAAAGAGGCAAGAGAGTTGCAGAAACAGGAAAAAGGGGTGTAGAAAGAGGGAGCAGGTGTGCAGACAGAGGCAAGAGAGGTGCAGAAAAAGGGAAGAGGGGTTCAGAAAGAGGCAAGAGGGGTGCAGAAAGAAGCAAGAGAAGTGCATAAAGAAGCAACAGATGTGCTGAAAGAGGCAAGAGGGGTGCAGAAAGAGGCAAGAGAAGTGCAGAAAGAAGGAACAGAGGTGCCAAATGAGGCAAGGGAGGTGCAGAAACAGGCAAGAAAGGTGCATTAAGAGGGAAAAGGGGTGCATAAAGAGGTAAGAGCAGTATAGAAAGAAGCAACAGAAGTGTAGAAAGAAGCAAGAGAGGTGGAGAAATAGGGAAAAGGGGTGCAGAAAGAGGGAATAGGGATGCAGAAATTTGGAAAAGTGGTGCAGAAAGAAGCAAGAGCAGTGCAGAAAGAACCAACAGAGGTGCAAAAAGAGGCAAGAGGGGTGCAGAAAGAGGTAGGAGAGGTGCACAAAGAGGCAAGAGGTATACAGAAAGAGGCAGGAGGGGTGCATAAAGAAGGAAGAGAAGTGGAAAAAGAAGCAACGGAGGTGCTGAAAGAGGCGCATAGGGTGCAGAAAGAGGCAAGAGAAGTGCAGAAAGAAGCAACAGAGGTAAAGAAAGATGCAAGAGAGGTGCAGAAACAGGCTGGAAAGGGGCAGATAGAGGGAACAGAGGTACAGAAAGAAGCAAGAGCAGTGCAGAAAGAACCAACAGAGGTGCAGAAAGAGGCCAGAGGGGTACAGAAACAGGCAAGAAAAGTACAGAAAGAAGCAAAAGAGGTGCAGAGAGAGGCAGGAGAACTGCATAAAAATTGAAGAGAGGTGCAGAAAGAGGCAGGAGAGGTGCACAATGAGGCAAAAGGGGTACAATGAGAGGCAAGAGGGATGCAGAAAGAAGCAAGTGAAGTGCAGAAAGAGGCAAGAGAGGTGCTGAAAGAGGCAAGAGAGGTGCAGAAACAGGCAAAAAAGGTGCAGAAAGAGGGAACAGGGGTGCATTAAGAGGTAAGAGAGATACATAAATTTGCAAGAGTGGTGCAGAAAGAAGAAAGAGCAGGCAGAAAGAAGCAAGAGAAGTGCAGAAAGAAGAAAGAGGGGTGCAGAAAGAGGTAGGAGAGGTGCAGAAAGAAGCAACAGAGGTGCAGAAGGAGGCAAGAGAACTGCAAAAAAAGGCAAGAGAGTTGCAGAAACAGACAAAAGAGGAGCAGAAAGAGGGAACAGGGGTGCAGACAGAGACAACAGAATTACAGAAAGAGGGAAGAGGGGTGCAGAAAGAGACAAGAGAGGTGCAGAAAGAAGCAAGAGCATGGCATAAAGAAGCAACAGTGGTGCAGAAAGAGGCAAGAGGTGTGCAGAAAGATGAGAGAGAAGTGCAGAAATAAGCAAAAGAGGTACAGAAAGAGGCAAGAGGGGTGCAGAAAGAGGCAGGAGCAGTGCAGATAGAACCAAGAGATGTGCAGAAAGAGGCAAGAGAGGTGCAGAAAGAGGCAAGAGATGTGCATAAAGAGGCAAGTGAGGTGCAGAAAGAGGGAACAGGTGTGCAGACAGAGGCAAGAGAGATGCAGAAAGAGGGAAGAGGGGTACAGAAAGAGACAAGAGGGGTGCAGAAAGAAGCAAGAGAAGTGCATAAAGAAGCAACAGAGGTGCTGAAAGAGGCAAGAGGGGTGCAGAAAGAGTCAAGAGAAGTGCAGAAAGAAGGAACAGAGGTGCCAAAAGAGGCAAGAGAGGTGCAGAAACAGGCAAGAAAGGTGCATTAAGAGGGAAAAGGGGTGCATAAAGAGGTAAGAGCAGTATAGAAAGAAGCAAGGGAAGTGTAGAAAGAAGCAAGAGAGGTGGAGAAATAGTGAAAAGGGGTGCAGAAATAGGGAATAGGGATGCAGATATTTGGAAAAGCGGTGCAGAAAGAGGCAAGAGGGGTGCAGAAAGAGGTAGGAGAGGTGCACAAAGAGGCAAGAGGTGTACAGAAAGGCAGGAGGGGTGCAGAAAGAAGGAGGAGAAGTGCAAAAAGAAGCAACAGAGGTGCTGAAAGAGGCACAAAGGGTGCAGATAGAGGCAAGAGAAGTGCAGAAAGAAGCAACAGAGGTAAAGAAAGATGCAAGAGAGGTGCAGAAACAGACTAGAAAGGGGCAGAAAGAGGGAACAGAGGTACAGAAAGAAGCAAGAGCAGTGCAGAAAGAACCAACAGAGGTGCAGAAAGAGGCCAGAGGGGTACAGAAAGAGGCACGAAAAGTACAGAAACAAGCAAAAGTGGTGCAGAGAGAGGCAGGAGAACTGCAGAAAAATGCAAGAGAGGTACAGAAAGAGGCAGGAGAGGTGCACAATGAGGTAAAAGGGGTACAGAAAGAGGCAAGAGGGGTGCAGAAAGAAGCAAGTGAAGTGCAGAAAGAGGCAAGAGAGGTGCTGAAAGAAGCAAGAGAGGTGCAGAAACAGGCAAAAAAGGTGCAGCAAGAGGGAACAAGGGTGCATTAAGAGGTAAGAGAGATACATACATTTGTAAGAGAGGTGCAGAAAGAAGCAAGAGCAGGCAGAAAGAAGCAAGAGAAGTGCAGAAAGAAGAAAGAGGGGTGCAGAAAAAGGTACGAGAGGTGCAGAAAGAAGCAACAGAGGTGCAGAAGGAGGCAAGAGAACTGCACAAAAAGGCAAGAGAGTTGCAGAAACAGACAAAAGAGGAGCAGAAAGAGGGAACAGGGGTGCAGACAGAGACAAGAGAATTACAGAAAGAGGGAAGAGGGGTGGAGAAAGAGGCAAGAGAGGTGCAGAAAGAAGCAAGAGCATGGCATAAAGAAGCAACAGTGGTGCAGAAAGAAGCAAGAGGTGTGCAGAAAGATCAGAGAGAAGTGCAGAAAGAAGCAAAAGTGGTACAGAAAGAGGCAAGAGGGGTGCAGAAAGAGGCAAGAGATGTGCAGAAAAGGCAAGTGAGGTGCAGAAAGAGGGAGCAGGTGTGCAGACAGAGGCAAGAGAGATGCAGAAAGAGGGAAGAGGGGTACAGAAAGAGGCAAGAGGGGTGCAGAAAGAAGCAAGAGAAGTGCATAAAGAAGCAACAGAGGTGCTGAAAGAGGCAAGAGGGGTGCAGAAAGAGTCAAGAGAAGTGCAGAAAAAAGGAACAGAGGTGCCAAAAGAGAAGTACAGAAACAGGCAAGAAAGGTGCATTAAGAGGGAAAAGGGGTGCATAAAGAGGTAAGAGCAGTATAGAAAGAAGCAAGAGAAGTGTAGAAAGAAGCAAGAGAGGTGGAGAAATAGGGAAATGGGGTGGAGAAAGAGGGAATAGGGTTGCAGAAATTTGGAAAAGCAGTGCAGAAAGAAGCAAGAGCAGTGCAGAAAGAACCAACAGAGGTGCAAAAAGAGGCAAGAGGGGTGCAGAAAGAGGTAGGAGAGGTGCAGAAAGAGGTAGGAGAGGTGCACAAAGAGGCAAGAGGTGTACAGAAAGAAGCAGGAGGGGTGCAGATAGAAGGAGGAGAAGTTCAAAAAGAAGCAACAGAGGTTCTGAAAGAGGCGCAAAGGGTGCAGAAAGAGGCAAGAGAAGTGCAGAAAGAAGCAACAGAGGTAAAGAAAGATGCAAGAGAGGTGCAGAAACAGGCTGGAAAGGGGCAGAAAGAGGGAAGAGGGGTGCAGAAAGAAGAAAGTGATGTGCAGAAAGAAAGGTGCTGAAAGAGGCAAGAGAAGTGCAGAAACAGGAAAAAAAAGGTGCAGAGAGAGGGAACAGGGGTGCATTAAGAGGTAAGAGAGATACATACATTTGCAAGAGAGGTGCAGAAAGAAGCAAGAGCAGGCAGAAAGAAGCAAGAGAAGTGCAGAAAGAAGAAAGAGGGGTGCAGAAAGAAGTAGGAGAGGTGCAGAAAGAAGCAACAGAGGTGCAGAAGGAGGCAAGAGAACTGCACGAAAAGGCAAGAGAGTTGCAGAAACAGACAAAAGAGGAGCGGAAAGAGGGAACAGGGGTGCAGACAGAGACAAGAGAATTACAGACAGAGGGAAGAGGAGTGCAGAAAGGGGCAAGAGAGGTGCAGAAAGAAGCAAGAGCATGGCATAAAGAAGCAACAGTGGTGCAGAAAGAGGCAAGAGGTGTGCAGAAAGATGAGAGAAAAGTGCAGAAAGAAGCAAAAGAGGTACAGAAAGAGGCAAGAGGGGTGCAGAAAGAGGCAGGAGCAGTGCAGATAGAACCAAGAGATGTGCAGAAAGAGGCAAGATAGATGCAGAAAGAGGCAAGAGATGTGCAGAAAGAGGCAAGTGAGGTGCAGAAGGAGGCAAGAGAACT
Organism: Calotriton arnoldi; assembly: GCA_963921515.1. Taxonomy (NCBI): domain Eukaryota; kingdom Metazoa; phylum Chordata; class Amphibia; order Caudata; family Salamandridae; genus Calotriton; species Calotriton arnoldi. The sequence continues at coordinate 24,205 of CAWUFW010021869.1, forward strand.
GCAGAAAGAGGCAAGAGAGTTGCAGAAACAGGCAAAGGGGTGCAGAAAGCAGGAACAGGTGTGCAGACCAAGGCAAGAGAGGTGCAGAAAGAGGGAAGAGGGGTACAGAAAGAGGCAAGAAGGGTGCAGAAAGAGGCAAGTAAAGTGCAGAAAGAAGGATCAGAGGTGCCGAAAGAGTCAAGAGGTGTGCAGAAACAGGCAAGAAAGGTGCAGAAAGAGGGAACAGGGGTGCTTAGAGAGGCAATAAGGAGACATACATTTGCAAGAGAGGTGCAGAAAGAAGCAAGAGCAGTGCAGAAAGAAGCAAGAGAAGTACATACAAAAGCAAGAGAGGTGGAGAAATAGGGAAGAGGGGTGCCGAAAGAGGCAAGAGGGATGCAGAAAGTTGCAAAAGAGGTGCAGAAAGAAGCAAGAGCAGTGCAGAAAGAACCAACAGAGGTGCAAAAAGAGGCAAGAGGGGTGCAGAAAGAGGTAGGAGAGGTGCACAAAGAGGCAAGAGGGGTACAGAAAAAGGCAGAAGGGGTGCAGAAAGAAGGAGGAGAAGTGCAGAAAGAAGCAACAAAGGTGCTGAAAAAGGAGCAAAGGGTGCAGAAAGAGGCAAGAGAAGAGCAGAAACAAGCAACAGATGTACAGAAAGAGGCAAGAGAGGTGCAGAAACAGACAGGAAAGGTGCAGAAAGAGGGAACATGGGTGCAGAAAGAGGCAAGAGAGGTGTAGAAAGAGGAAAGAGGGGTGCAGAAAGAGGCAAGAGGGGTGCAGATAGCAGGAAGAGAGGTGTAGAAAGAGGCAAGAGAGTTGCACAAAGAGGGAAGAAGGGTCCAGAAAGAGGCAAGAGTGGTGCAGAAATAAGCAACAGAGGTGCAGAAAGAAGCAGGAGAAGTGCAGAAAGAAGCAACAGAGGTGTAAAAAGAGGAAAGAGGGGTGCAGAAAAAGGCAACAGAAGTGCAGAAAGAAGCAGCGGACGTGCAGAAAGAGGCAAGAGAAGTGCAGAAATAGGCAAGAGGGGTGCAGAAAGAGGTAGGAGAGGTGCACAAATAGGCAAGAGGGGTGCAGAAAGAGGCAGGAGGGGTGCAGAAAGAAGGAGGAGAAGTGCAGAAAGAAGCAACAAAGATGCTGAAAAAGGAGCAAATGGTGCAGAAAGAGGCAAGAGAAGTGCAGAAAGAAGCAACAGAGGTACAGAAAGAGGCATGAGAGGTGCAGAAACAGACAGGAAAGGTGCAGAAAGAGGGAACAGAGGTGTAGAAAGAGGCAAGAGAAGTACAGAAAGAGGAAAGAGGGGTGCAGAAAGAGGAAACAGCGGTGCAGTAAGAGGCAAGAGGGGTGCAGAAAGAAGCAAGTTAGGTGCAGAAAGAGGCAATTGAGGTTCAGAAAGGCACAAGAGAGGTGCAGAAACAAGCAAGAGAAGTGCAGAAAGAGGCAAGAGAATTGCTGAAAGAAGCAACAGAGGTGTAAAAAGAAGGAAGAGAAGTGCAGAAAGATTCGAGTGAGGTGCAGAAAGAGGCAAGAGAGGTGCAGGAAATGACAAGAGAACTGCAGAAATAGGCAAGAGGAATGCAAAAAAGGGAAGAAGGGCGCAGAAAGAAGCAAGAGAGGTGCAGAAAGAGGGAAGACGAGTGCAGAAAGAAACAACAGGGGTGCAGAAAGAAGCAAGAGAGGTGCAGAAAGAGGCAAAAGAAGTGCAGAAAGAAGCAACAGATGTGCAGAAGGAGGCAAGAGAACTGCAGAAAGAGACAAGAAATTTGCAGAAACATGCAAAAGAGGTGCAGAAAGAGGGAACAGGGGTGCAGACAGAGGCAAGAGAGGTACAGAAAGTGGGAAGAGGGGTGCAGAAAGAAGCTAGAGGGGTGAAGAAATTTGCAAGAGAGTTGCAGAAAGAAGCAAGAGCAGTGCAAAAGAACCATCAGAAGTGCAGAAAGAGGCAAGAGGGGTGCAGAGAAAGACAAGAGAAGTGCAGAAAAAAGGAACAGAGGTGCACAAAGAGGCAAGAGGAGTGCAGAAAGAGGAAAGAGAGGTGTAGAAAGAGGCAAGAGAGTTGCACAAGGAGGGAAGAAGGGTCCAGAAAGAGGCAAGAGTGGTGCAGAAATAAGCAACAGAGTTGCAGAAAGAAGCAGGAGAAGTGCAGAAAGAGGAACGAGGGGTGCAGAAAGAGGCAACAGAAGTGCAGACAGAAGCCCCAGACATGCAGAAAGAGGCAAGAGAAGTGCAGAAAGAGGCAAAAGGAGTGCAGAAATAGGGAAGAAGAGTGCAGAAAGAGGCAAGAGGGGTCCAGAAAGAAGCAAGTGAGGTACAGAAAGAGGCAACAGAGGTGCAGAAAGAGGCAAGAGAGGCGCAATAAGTGCAAGAGATGAGCAGAACGAGGCAAAATAATTCCAGAAAAAGAAAGAAAGGTGTACAATGAAGCAACAGAAATGCAGAAAGAGGCATGAGAGGCGCAGAAAGAAGCAAGAGTGGTTTACATACCATTAGTACCAATTTAATACCCACATTTACCAATAAGTAACAGGTGACCATTCTAGGTTTGCAAAGGGCCTTCCACCACACTGTAACACTTGTCGCTGCATTTTTGGTAACGTTTGAGCCAGAAACAAGTTTTTTTTGTTCAAATCTACAGATTATGCAGCAGATGATGGATTATGTGGCAAATGCAGAAAATGTCTAATTGTGCAAAAGTCGGTGCAGCCAAACAGTCGCGTAATTCCAGTGGCCCTGCTCATACCTCTGACTAGGTCCACAAGTGCTCCTAAGTGATTCCTTCTTTTTTTCGTCTCATTGAGTTTATAGTTTAGCTTCTATGGAAATGAGGAAGACTAAACCTGAGGTTACCACTCCATAACACAGACTATCATACCACACAATTACTCTCCATAACACATAATCCCACTCTACAAGATTCCTATACACTAAATACCACATACTTTCTATCCACATAATTTCACTGCACAACATACCACATAATTTCACTACACACAACCTACATCCACTCCACTCCAAGAAACCTTAATAAAACACTTTTACATTTACAACGCCAATAGCTCTAACTCTCTCAAATGCGAAACCTATTACATTGCAAATGCTTCTTCAACTGGTAGTCACGTTTGCAGAGTGGTGGAGAAAGCGGGCTAGGCCTCCAACCAGCGCTCAGGAATTCCGCTGCATATGACTTACAGGAGGTACCAGGAGGGCTTCTTGGCCCCCAAAGTCCCTCAGGAGTAAAGTGGACTTCATCCCCCAACCCGTAACGTGCCAGGAGGTGCGTTTGCAGAGTGGTGGAGAAAGGGATGGCGTGGCCTCCGAAGACCTTTTAGCAATCCCACTGTGTGGGACTTACTGGAGGTAACAGAAGTTGTAGTTGGCCCCCAAGGACAATGTTGGGGGCCAACTACCCCTCCTATTACCTCCAGTAAGTACCACACAGCAGCATTGGTAAGTACTCATAGCAGGCCACGCCCCCTTTGACCACCAGTCGGCAAACGTGTTCCCTGGCACGCTCTTCGATGGGGATTAAAGCCCCCTTCACTGCTGGGGATCCTTAGGGGCCAACTAGCCTACCTGATACCTCCAGTAAGCCCCCGATAGTGGGATTGCTGAGAGGTGGACACAGGCGACGTCCCCTTTCTCTACCACTCTGCAAAGGCACCTCCTGGTGCACTCTTGGTTGGGGGATGCAGTCCACGTGCCTCCTGAGGGTCCCTGGGGGCCAACTAGCCCTCCTGTTATCTCTAGTAAGTCCCACACAGCTGGATTGCTGGGAGTGGTCAGAGGCCATGCCCCCTTTTTACACCACTCTGCAAACGTGCCTCCTGGCACACTGCTGCTCAGGGGAAGAAGTCCACTTTAGCCCTGAGGTCCTCAGGACACAAGAGGACCTCATCGCCCCACTAGCAGTGCTCCAAGAGGCGATTTTGCAGAGTGGTGTAAAAATGGGCATGGCCTCGGACCACCGCTCAGCAATCCCACTGTGTGGGGCTTACTGGAGGTATCTGATGGGATAGTTGGCCCCCAGGGACCCTCAGGATTCAAGGGGACTTAGCAGCATATTAGCAAGGGTGTTATCGCCGCTTTAGCAGCACATTTTGCCGCTAAAGTGGTGATATTTCTATCGCCCTATTAGCAAGCTGTCGCTAACAGCTGTTAGCGACAGCTTTATGGCAAAAGCGACCGTTTTGTTGCCGCTTTGCATGTCAGCAATATATATCGCTAATGACATCCAAAGTAGGCGTTCCCAACTAAAAGCAACTGAAAACAGTCGCAAACACAACTTCCCCCTATTAGCAATGCCCGCGAAGCGATAAAAAAAGTCACGCTAAGCGCGATTATCGCTGGAATTTAACACCTGCTAAAAACTTGACTTAACCATTCTTGTCAATGGGAGGTGGAATGTAAGGTTAAGTCCTCATCTGCCTATTAGCAAGCTTTTCATTAGCGCAGTGATTTTATCGCTGGATTACTCGTGCTATTGCTGGGTTTCGCCGCTATCGCTGGATTGTTTATCGCGTTGAAGATAAGCGTTGATAATAACGCGTTATCTCCATGATGAAATCCAGCGATAGCCGGCGATAAAAAAAACAGCGCTAAGAGCGCTTTGCGATAATTATCGCAAATCCTAGGTAATATGCCCCTTAATTCCCCAACATAGAACGCGCCAGGAGGCGCGTTTGCAGAGTGGTGCAGGGAGGGGGCAGGTCCTCCGGTGAGATGCCGTCTTTTTTTGTTGTTGTTTTTGTTAGAAGGGGGCTTTGTGGCCCCCCTTCAGTTACTATTTTTGGGGCCCTGGGGACCCCATCCCCCAGGGCCTGGCCAGCCTTTTCTTTTTTTTTAAATTTTGATGGGGGGCTGCGCAGCCCCACTCCTGAGGCCTTTATCGGCCCCGGGGACCCATCCCCGGGGCATTGCCTCATTTAAAAAAATAAAAAAATATTTGGGAGGGGGCCGTGTGGCCCCCCTTCCCATGGCCAACTCTGGCCCTGGGGACCCCATCCCCCGGGGCCGGCCCTCACGTTGGGGACAATTGGGGGGATCCCCAATGCCCCCACGGTTCCAGCCAGCTTCCCGCCTCCTGTGCGAGCCGGCATTGCTTTTGGACAAGGGGAGCTGCTAACATGCAGCTCCCCTTGTCCAAAAGCAATTCTGCTTTGCTTCTTCGAAGAGAGAGAAGGTTTCCTGCTCTCGCTTCCAAGAAGCAAAGCAGTGTTTGCTCTGGCAGAGTGGGAGCCGTGCTCCCGCCCAGCCATAGCAAACGGCAATGTCCCGGGGTGGGCACCCCAGGACATTGCAGGAACCGGCCCTGGGGGGTGGTGGTCCCCAGGGCCATAGAGGGCTCCAGGAGGGCCCCCCTCCCTTCAAGTACAAAGCCCCGGGGAGGTGGTACATTAATTAAACATTGCCCCCGGGACCTGGCCCACCCGGGGGCTCAAAGAAATGAAGTGTGGGAGTCCGCGCTTCGTTTTTGTTTTTTTTCAGCCGGATTCACACACCCAGTGCAAGTTCAGCTGAAAATATAAAAAGAAAATGCTTTTTTTGACCCTGGGGGTCTTTGTGGGACCCCCTGAGCAGGCCTTTTCTTGTTTTTTATCCTTTATTTACTGTCTTGTGACTCGGTTTTACTGAGTCACAAGATGGCTGCCAACACTTCCTGGTAACAATGAAGCTCGTGTTCGGGATGGTCCGCGAACCCTCCTCGGCCCTCAGATATATACATTTTTCTTTTTTGAATTTCTCAGGAAACTGAACGGATTTACTCCATTTAAAAAAAAGGTCGCTTTCTGAACCAAGAGCTACCTTATTGCCAAATTTGGTGTAATTCCATTCAGCGGTTCAGGCTGTAGCCGTGTCTAAAGTTCCTATGGAAACTAACATGGGGAAAATGCGTTTTTGGACCCCCATTTTTCTCGGCCCCCACTTGACGTATCACCCCGAAACTTTCAAGACAGTAGCTGACCTGAGTGAACCATTAGTTTGGAAATTTTTACAAAGATTCGTCAAACGGCACTAAAGATATTGGCAAAAGAAAAAACACTTTTTGACTAGAAATAAAGTCCTAACTATAACTACCTACTGGCGACCGGCATATAGCATTATGTCCTCGGTTATGGAGCGAGAGGAGGCTGTGGCTGACATTTTCAAACAGGGAATGGGACGTGCAAGATCAGGTGCAACTACAGCAAGTAACATCACTAATCCTCCTAGCAACTTAAAAATTCTTTACCACACCTTCGAAGAAGAAATTCGGAAGTGGTGGGAGGTGACATGTCTAGAGAAGTATCTGGAGGTGGGACAGATTCCCAGAGGACTTCGAATTTTCACAGTACCATCTTATGAAAATCCGGATCCGCAATTATTAAAGGACTGGCTGGATCACACGGTGGAATCTGAAAAGGGTATGGTGAGGATCCTTATAAAATATGCATGGAGTGGTAGAACAAAGCTTCTGGAAGAAATCAAAAATCTGGAAGACATGATCAAGAAGGATAAAGATAACAAACAAAGCGAGGAATTAAAGATTGGAATGATGAAGAGGCTGAAAGACTATGAAAGCGGGATACGGCGACAGAAGCAATGAAAATTCCAACGAGATGAGGAAGATTATGCCTCAGGTCGGGTTTTAACATTTGCCCACAAATACGACATTCCAAGACAGAAATTGAGCCAGTATAAAGCCGGTGCACCCTCAACCAGAGATACTTCTCGATGGGAAGTTGAAACATCTGAGGGAGAACAATCAACAAGCACCGAAGACAGAGAAAGGAGTTCTGAGCTGACTTTTTTCCAGGAATACCGGCTAATCCGAGAAAACCGCCAGAGACCAACACCCAGAACCCCCCCGCCGGAACAACAAAAAAGAAATGAAAAACAAGACGGGGCACAAAAGGAAGGAGGAAAAATGCCATTGCCCAGAGTCACTCGCAGCAAGGGCAAACGGGGCAGATGGTAGATGCCAAAACTATTATCAATTTGTCTGAAAGAGTTTTGAATAAGGATGAAATCCATGTGTTACAACTGGGACTGACATTTTGCCCAACAGCAGAATTCGACTACACTGAAGCCAGGATCGACCTATTTAAGTACATCCGTAAACTTAAATTACAGAAAGTGCATCTACTACATCCCACCCCAACCAGTAGTACCAATGAGAACACCAGTACTATAGACACAGAATTGCTCACTGGAAATGATTTGGAAACCCTTACAATCCTACATTCCTTGGAATCCTTTGCTAATGTAGATCATGACACTGTTCTAGAAGCAGCAGGGATAACCCAATCTAGTGGCAGGAGTGGGTTTAAAAACAAATCAAGAACTGTCCCACAAACACCCTATGACGCCATCAACATCTTTAATGACGCGGTCACTGCGGATCTCAAACATCTAGAGAACAACAAAAGAACAGCAATCACACACAATATTCGCCTTGCACAGTGGCAAGCCATACAGTCTCTCAAAAACGATGACTCAATAGTGATAAAACCCTCGGACAAGGGGGGGAATATTGTTTTGTTTTTCAGGGAACATTACTTTAACAAAGCAATGAACCAATTGAAAGACAAAGAATGCTACTTACCAGTAAACAGAGCAGAATATGTGAATTGTATTTCTATGTTTCATCAGCGTCTAGCAGTTTGGAGGGAGGAGGGGATGCTAGACATCGACGAATATAATTTTCTGCTCTGTGAGTACCCAGTTCTCCCGTCCTTTTACCACCTTCCTAAGGTGCACAAGGACGAGATGAAGCCACCTGGGAGACCTATAGTGGCATCGATAAATAGTCTTCTAGAAAATTGTTCTATCTACATTGATTCCTTTCTAGCATCATGGGTGAAAAGCCTCAGTTCATACATCAAAGACACGCAGGATTTCCTGATACAGATAGAGGGGATCATGTGGGAGGAGGACATGCTACTCATAACATTGGATATCACGAGTTTATATACCTGCATTAAACACCAACAGGGTATAGAAGCAGTCAAATGGTTCTTGGATAAACGTCCCCTTAGATTTCGACAGCATAATATCATGCTTTTGGAGATGGTTCAATTTTGTCTTGAAAATAATATTTTTATTTTCTCAGGCCAGCTCTATAGGCAGCAACAGGGGACTGCAATGGGCACGTGCTTCGCCCCCAGCTATGCAAATCTTTTTGTTGGCTGGTGGGAGAAGCACGTGGCTTGGGGAGACACAGCAAATAATTGGCTTGAGAATGTGATATTGTGGGCCCGCTACATTGATGATTTATTCATTGTGTGGCATGGCAGCTGTTCCTCGGCGGAGGAATACATAACTTTTCTCAATACCAATGACTTGAATCTCAAATTCAGTGGGCACATCAGTGACACGAGTGTGGTCTATCTAGATCTGGAAGTTTATATTGCAGACAGACATATTTTGACCCGGCTGTATCGGAAACCTACAGCAGGCAACTCTGTCTTGCACGCCAAAAGTTTTCACCCAAAGAGCATGATTAACAACATCCCTTATGGGGAGCTCTTACGGCTGAAACGCAACTGCACGACACCAGAAGAATATCTCCTAGCCAAAGACGAGGCACTTAGGCGTTTTAAAATCAGAGGGTATTCACATCACATCCTGAGTGCAGCTGAGAAGAGGGCTGATAAAATTACCAGATCTGAATTATTGATACCAAAATCATCACATACAGTAATTCCAGATAATGAGACCAAGCCTGCTAGAATGATTACCCGCTATAATTCCAACACCCCACAAGTGATATGAATTTTCAAAAAGAATTGGCACATCCTCCAGACAGACTCTATCCTTAAAAGTGTCATTCCCGCACAACCTCTGATCACATATAAATGCTGCAAGTCCATTAATGACCATTTGGTCTCTAGTCACTACCATACGCCCACACAAAAGAAAGACAGTGTCACCGGTTTTTATCCCTGCATGAAATGCAAGGCTTGCAAATACAGTCAGAAAGTCAACAGTTACAGCACCTCCAAATGTGGACCTAAAGCCAGTAGAAAAATCAACCGATTGCTGAATTGCAACTCGGAATGCACGGTGTATTGCTTGGAATGCCCATGCCCCAAGCGATATGTAGGCAGTACTATCCACCCTGCCAAGAAGCACATTCTAGAGCTCATGCGTGCAATCGCAAAAAAAGATCCAACTTATCCAGTGGCACGCCACTTCGAGATTGCACATGACAGTAACCGTGATCTGGTAAAATTCTTTTGTATAGATCAAGTCCCCAAACACGAGAGAGGAGGTGACAGAGTTAGAAACCTACGAAGATTGGAGTCGAAATATATCATCGACCTTAACACCATGGCACCAATAGGGTTAAATATTGCAGAGGAACTCTGGGTTCATCTAGACTAATACTGCTGTCACTATGTACTGTTCTTGCATCTTAAGCCTTATTTTTCTGTTAAGCTGAGAGTGAATTGACGTTATTCTTGAGCCTAGTCCATTCTGTAGAGGCAACATATAATCTCTGAAATAATTTATAAAATTGAATTTTTTTCTGATTGATTCATTAAGGAGATTGTTGTTGCTGATACTAAAGCCTAGGCCAGTCAATTTGGCAGGTTTAGAATTCGCCCATTCAGGGCTTTATTTTTGCTCCAAAACCGAAAGGCATGGTATCACCGAAAAATAGAGGAGATAAAGTAAATTACTTATAATGTATGACAATTGGAATTTTAAAAGTTGACATCCTGTAAATATACGTAGAACTCCTCTAAGGTTTCTATATCATTAGATGATTGATTGAGTTACCTGCCTTATGAGAAATGAGTGTATATATTGTGTAAATAGATCTGTATATATATATAAGTATTATTGCCGGAGACATGCTAAAAGATGGCCGCCATTGTAACACCAATCATGGGCACTTGACTTTTCTTTGGGCCATCTTCGCTGTTTATGAAATCAATTTGTAACGTCATCACTATGCACTTTATAATGGTGGTTTGTAGACTTGTTCACTGACATCGAGGAAGGTGGTAATGTGGAATCGCGTCTGTTGGTGCGGGGGAGGTTTCGCACATTAAAATTATCTCACTTCAGAATTCCCGTGAGTGCGTTCCTTTTTCGGTCGACCTGGATCGTCTACCGGTGTGGTAACACATATATATATATATAAATTAAATATCTATATATATATATATATATTTTTACTCACTGTAAGATATTGTGTTACTGGTTGAGTGGGGTGAAATTCTTCACAAGCAGCAACCACAATCCTTGTCAGAATGAGCCACAAGCCAGCCCTAAATTAACCTGTGCTCTCTGGTTGCTTGGCTCAGACCAGTCTGGCTTAATGTGTAAAGTATTTGTGCAGCACTTACTTCAAACAGTAATAAAGTGAAAACAGTACACAAAACGGATCCCACACTGCATTTAAAAAAATAAAATAAACTTCAATAAATAAAACAAGACCAAAATGTCAAAAATACATTCAGTAGAACTGGAGCTCTGCCATTTTAAATATTTTAGTATAAATAGCACCAAAAAAGCACAAAGCGAGAACTGTGGATATCTGGTTAAACCGGACTGGGACAAAGTCACAAATTCAGGCCAACAGAGATGGAGTGCAGGACGGCTACAGGGACCCTGTTAGGCCCACTGAATGAGCGTAGCATAAGTCATGGTTTGTGGAGCTTTGTGAGGATCTGCATTGAAGATGCATCATGCAGTCAAAGTAATGCATATGTTCTGAGGGGTTGTAAGGCTGCGATGTAAGGTCTGCATCATCCTCAAGGATCCCGTTGATAGGGCTTGCGATGGAAAGTGCAACGTCCAGAATGCATCGAGCAGTCGGGACAATGAGTCGGTTCAGAGGAACTGAGAGGTGCAATGCAGAGTTTGGCATCGTTGATGCTTCCGTCGCTTAGAGATACGAGGGATTGTGCTGATGATGCATTGCGCAGTGGCAGTTCTGATAAAGGCTGTGGGATGTGAGACACTGTGAAGTCCTTACAATGGGGAAGATAAAGGCAACAGCGGCGATGCACCAGTTCTGCTCAGGGTTTTGCCTCACAGCAGAGGAGATGTGTCTGTTCTGCTGGGTCCACAGCGGCTGATAGAACAGTTTAGGTCCTCTTCCATGGGTCCAGGACTGGGCTGGAAAAACTTGGCAGGGTAGAACTAACAGATGGAAGAGTCTAGGTGCTGTAGCAACATTTGTGGAGCCTTCTGTCCCTGAGGCTCTGGTCAGCCAACTAGTTCTTGGAGTCACCCTGGTGGTTCTGGATTCAAATGATGCAGGTTCAGTCCTTCTCACCCAGGTAAGAGGGCAGCAGGCAGCTGGTTAGCACAGTGGGGCAGCAGTCCTTCAAAATAGCAGTTCACCAGATTGATAGTCCTTTCAGCAACACATCAGTCCTTCTTTCTGACAGTTTATCCACAGGTTCAGAGGTGCCCGAGGCCCAATATTTATACCAAGTGTCTATTTTGAAGTTGGAGAGGTTTCTACAGGTTTCCACCCATCAGAGGTGTCAGGCATTCCTTTTCCTCCCAGTCCTGGCCACAGTTTGTCTGTGTTCAAAATAGCCTAGTGAAAAGTCCTTTGTGAGATTGCACAGGCGGAGCCTTTGTGATGTGCAAGTGTGGCAGGTGACAGCTCCTCCCTCTTGTTAACTGAAAGTGGCCAATCCTGCCAACACCTATCTTTCTTTTCTCTCCCTTTCTGGAAGTAATACAAAAAGACCAACTGTCAGATATATCTAGTCATGTGACCCAGGTACAACCTGCTAGCACCAAATGGTTAACACAAGAAAATGCCAACTTTCTAAAAGTGGCATTTTCAGAATTGTAATTAAAAATCTGACTTTACCATTAAGGGGGATTTTAATTACATTTCTTTAGAAACCAAACTCGACCTTTCTACCTGGTCCCAATTGGAAAGTTACAGCTTATTAAATTAAATAAGGAAACTCCAATGTTATCGTATGGGTGGTGTCAGCCTTGCAGTAGTGAAACATGAATTTAAGAGTTTTTCATTACCAGGACATTTAAAAACTACAGGTACATGTCCAGCTTTTTAAATACACTGCACCCTGCCCTCAGGGCTGTCTGAGGTCTACCTGAGAGGTGACTTATATGTATTAAAAGGGAAGGTTTGGCCTGACAAACGGTTTATTTTGCTGGGTTGAAATGGCAGTTAAAACTGCACACCCAGTCTGCAATGGCAGACCTGAGACATGTTTGAAGGACTACTTAAGTGAGTGGCACAATCAGTGCTGCAGGCCAACTTAGTAACATTTAAATTACATGCCTTGTGCGCAGGTAGTGCCACTTTATTAGGGACTTGTAAGTATTAAATAAATCATTTCTGACATGTTTTATGGTGAGAACTCAAGCACTTGAGCACTCATGAGCAGTGGTAAAGTCAACAGAGTCCTAAGGCCAACAAAATCGAATTCAGCCAAAATAGGAGGAGGAAGGCAAAAAGTCTGGGATGACCCTGCAGAAAGGGACCAATTCCATGACTCCTAAAATCACTGATCAAAAAGAATGACTTTATTATAATACACTAATCATAGTTGTATAAGGATATGAATTGGAAATCTTTAAAATGTACATAAATGAATGGATTGCAAATGTAAATATTTTAATCTCCAGGTGTTTTAAAACAAATTTGTTTTCTCTATTTATAGGTCGGCCCTCATCATAAGAATAAAAACTGGAGGGCCATTGCCAGGAAATTGTGGTCACTGGGTGCCCTTAGGCTAAGAAGCCTGCATTGCTGCAAGTGGTGGGATCATCTTTATTGCTGGACCAGCGGAAGCAGGTGCAGCACATCCAGACCCCCCTAATGGTCTGTATCTTGCCTGTGGCCTAAACCTAGCTTGATGGGGAGCTGAAGGCCAGAGAGCAGCAAGAATAGGATGAGTATTATGTTTTCTGTCTGTTGTTGTGTTACTCATATTTATGTTTCCAGAGCCACTGCCTTAGAAGGAGTAATTGTTGTCACCGCACAACTATAAAAACACATATTCTTGAGGTAGAAGTATTCTAACTGCAATACGTGGTTATTGTAGGAAAGTAGGATCTGCTTTTATGGTTACCCCCACTTTTTGCCTGGTGCTATGCTGTTCCTGACTAGTCTGACTGGGATCCTACTAATCAGGACCCCAGTTTCTCTGCTTTCTCCCGTAAATTGTTATGGTGAGTACATAGGTACATCACAGATTGGACACCGGTGTACACTTATCAGTCCCTAGTATATGGTACTATGGTATCCAGGGCATAGGTACATCTGGGGTCCCCCATGGGCTGAAGCATGTATTATGCCACCCATGGGAGACCACTCAATTTGTAACTACAGGACTTCCCTTGCAGCCTGTGTAAGCTGGTGCTAGCACCACTTACAAAAGATATAGGTTTCCCTATATCTAGGGTCACTGCACTTAAAACCTATAAGTCACCCCTACAGCAGGCCTTTCCAATCCTGAAGGCAGGGTGCTCGGTTCTAAGTGTTAGGGTGCTCCTGCATGAGCAGGACACCCCTACAGCCTTTGGAGTCCATTCTCCCAGGTTGAAAGTGAGATAGCCATTTAACATATAGAGGTGTAAAGCGTCATTATGTGACGACCATCTCATCTCAAACATGTTGGAATCATCCCCCACACCGTAAACGGTGTGGGAGGTAAGATTCCTAGCACTGTAAAGGGTCTCCATTAGGTCCTCAGTGCTCCCGATACCAGTCTTCTAGACTCGGACAGCACGACATGGTTGCTGCTGTTAGGTTTCAAATTCCCATCCTTGCAACGCACTCTTTTCACGCTATATTAGGTTAGCAATGTGTGGCTAAACACACATGCCATTGGTATTCATGTTATACAACCCACTGAGTTATCCCCGTAGTGCGCAGGTTTCAGTTAGCAAGTGTGACTCCATTTTGTTTCTTGTAATCCTTAATAGGCTGCTTAGACTGTGCCCGAGTTAGGCCTCATTGCTCATATTGCAGGCCTCAGCAGAACACTGTATTTCATTATTATTTTTTCCTTTCTGTCCATACTGTTTCCCGGCTTGCTAATGAGGAGACCATTCTGCTTTCACATGCCTATCCAAATGTGTAATTCTGCTCCCACGTTAGGAGACGCTGAGACCCAGCACGGTGGCCTTGGGTTTCTGATAACATGTACCCATCTGGCAGGTGGTAGCTCATCTCCCTGTGCCTCCTTTGTTCATGTTCGGCCCAGGCCGGTACTTTTCCATGGTGGGCGGGGTTGGAGATTTTTAGGGAAGAATGATTACTCACTGCAGACGGTTGGGGGGGCCAGTCCCTCGGCAGACATCTTAGGGTGCAGGTCTGATTGGACTCCTCTGCAGAGTATTGGAAATAAACATGTAAGTTTGTATTCTCTACTGTCTGACCGACTCTTCATTTTGGGAAGGCATAGCAGGTGGTTGTAAGTAACCCGCATGGCCCTAGAGGGCCCCGTCCTTCACTGCCGACCAGAGACACAATTCTGCCCTCCTGCAGCTGAGCCAAGCTCAAGCAGGGGAAGGCAGAACAGTAGGTATCCTGTCACAGGACCACCTCCCAGACAGGGTTTAGTGAATTGGGGCTGGGTGGGAGGGCTTGCCAGCACTACTCAGTCAGCTTGAGGGGCACATTTAGTGCCCTTCTTGCATAGTCCAGTTCAAATCAGCTCAGGGAGCCGTTGGTTCCCGCTCTTGAGCGAAACTGGACAAAGGACATGGGAGTATCCTCTCCACTGGGAGGGAACCATGAATTGTCCCAACCCGTTCCTTAGGGTATTTAAGGGCTTACCTGAGGGTGGGTCCCTAGATTCATCATAGAACATGATTCAATTCAGACATCACTTCAACTTTGACCGTCTAGGCACTCTGGACTTCGCTGGACTTCACTCTGGGCATCAAGGCTGCAACCGGTAAGACTCCTGCTGCTCTTGATCTCTTTGCCCTGCTTGTCTGCTGCAACGTCCATGCCTGTGCTCCATACAGGAAACCTTCCAAGGCCTGTGGGCATCCAAGACACCTGAAGGAATCTCCCTTGAAGTGAAGGAGTCACTTCCCTGCATCTGCAGGCACTGCAACTAAGCTGACCGGTCTGCTGATCCTGGGCTCCCACAGACAACAAAAGGCTCAGCAACACAGGTGGGGGTTTTCCATATCCCTTGAGGCCTGCCCTGTCCTCCCACCAAGTTTGTGGCCAGTATCCCTTGTCGGAGCCGCAAGAACGGAACCCCTGGGCATCGCGTCAAGTTGCCGTTGCAAAGGCTTGTTGGCTTCCTTCCATCAAGATCTTCGGCCTCCAAGCCTAACCTCAAGCATATCCAGTGACCAGATTCCTTGACCACACCGCATTGTTTGCACCTTGGGCCTGCATCTTTGGTAAGCTGCTCGAGGTCCTCTTGTGACTCAAGTGCCTCCAGCCTGTGGGTCCTGTCGAGGGTCACATTTGAATTCTTTTGGCTCCCCTGATTGCTCAGGGCCTGCCCTGAACCTCCTGCTTGTGGTGACTCTCCTGGACCTTTTTGGTCCGGCATTGCACCTTCTTCAATTTCCACATTGGTTGTAGTTGCCAAGGATTGTTAGTGCTCCTGTTGGACACTGACCCCTCGACTCTCAACATCCGATGTGGGACAGCTTGATTACAGCTCCTGGTCTTTCACAGGATCACCTGGTTCACACAGCTGCAGTTTCAAGGTCACCGTCAGCACTCCTGCAGCACACGACATCGGTGGGCATTCGTCTTCTGTGCCTCCTGGTCACTCCTGAGTGGCATAGACTGTGTCCACTCTGCTTGCAGGTTCTTCACATCTTGAATCCACCTTTGGGTTCCACCAGACAGTTTCACCTTCTCCAGAAGCGGCATCTTTTTGAAGTACTCCATTGGGTTCCAAGGTGGTTTCTGAACCCACTTCACACCTATGCACCCAGCTTCCCTGGTGCAGGTATCCTGGTTCATAAAGTATCCACGGGTGGGGTCCATCCTCTTGTTTTCCACAGGGTTTCTTCAGGGTCCACTGGAAGGGTCCTTTTTCTTTAAAATTGCAACTGCGACTTACACGTTGATTTGTATGGAGAACACGGTCATGTTCCTACACTGCACACAACCTCTGTAGGGCTCCTAGATACTCACCTTGGGTGGTTCCTTTGGTCCCCAGCACTTCTACATCCTCTGAGTATTGTCTTGACCCGAGTCGTGGTTCGCATACTACTATTTTAGTATATGGTTTGGTCTCCCCCTGGGAACCACTGTGTATTCTGTGCTTCTTACCGGTTTTGATTGCAAAGTATTGTGTGCATTGTGTATATCTCTGGCTAGGACATATCTGTATGTGTTAGTGAGTGTCTTATAATAAATACATATTTTTATAAATACACTGTGTAGTTGTTTTTCACATAATCTATACCTATAAGATTATGTTCTGGTAAAACAAATAAAATCAATCCCCAGCACACGTTAAGAACTATTGATACATATTCATCAGAGTACATAAAATTCTCAATCTTGTAGTATTCCTCTTTTCTTTTTTTATTCTTTTCTTTTTCTGTGATTTCATTGAATTCTTAGCCAGCCAACACGTGTTTCATCACTACAGGGGTAGTTGTCCCACAACTTTCTCAAGGCTAAGTAAACAGATAAAAAACATGAAGCTACTATAACACCTTACAGATCTCTGGTGTGCAGTGAACAAGTGAAAAAAATTCACTGTGACTTAGTCTGACATCTATTCACAGACTGGAAATGTTCAACATATATGCTGAAAGTGAAACCCAAGCATTACCATCATGTGAAGTAAATCATAGTGCTCATGAATTAAAACACATATTTACAAGCCAGAAAGAAATAAGCACGTCTTGTAATCAAATAGATAATTAGTAATGTACTTAAAGTCCCACTAGTTGCACCCTGATATTATTATTCACTATTGTTAATATAATCTGAGACATACGTATCAAATCTCTCCGTAAGGAGATGTTAAAGTGCACCAATCGCATCGGGGGGTGCAATACATAAAGACCCATTCCCATGTTTATGCATCAAAAAAATAATAATCGCCAAAATACCTTAATCATCAAGTAGTTAGACCTAAAGGTGAAGGAAATGAAACCGCAGACATCAAAATCCATGTCCTCATAAACCACTATCATTCTCACTATATAAACAGCAGGTTTTTGAACACAAATGAAACACCTACTTCTCATGTGGTGATAATTCCATACCACACGGTGTAAATTCAGGTACAAACTAATCCCAATCTGAATTCTAAAGTTGCAGGTTTATCGAATATTCATTCAAATGTGACCTATTGTCAAAAAATATAGAACACACCCTATCATGACCTCAGAGGGAAGGCTATGTGCAATCTCAGAACCAATACTCATTTCACCCAGCCCAATAGAATCTAAATTTGAATATCATATTAAGGCCTTACCAGCACGCTTGTGCACTAAAGTCACACACGTCACCACAAAAACACCAACAACCATCCGTTCACATTGCTGTCAGAAATTAGGCAGCATCATGGTCCAATCATATCTGATAAAAAAAGGTACAAAGTCGGATTGTATTACCGTCTGTTCTAACATCTAACCACATCTTCACACTGCACTCAAAATCCTCCTAGAGAGTGCATCTAATGCTTACCAAAAGTGGGGAAACTGGGTCCGTCCCCAAGAGTCTCCCTCGAAAAGGAAATGCCCTTCGTATGTCTAGCGCCGAAATAATTAATCTACAAACATAAAAATAATATGTTTGTATAGTATCCTCATGGCCATATCTGCTATACCACCAGCATATCTAGTCAAAAAAACGTATTCATACCCTGTCCTTACCGGGTTATCCACCAGATGGCCGTCACTATCTTTACCAGCATCCGCGTCCTCGATTACGAGTCACGCTGTCATCGTCAGCCGGTAGTAAAAGATCTTCTACCGCCGGCATGTGTAAAAATAGAAATAGGACCTGAAATGTGGTCCTCCTGGATGCAGGCGCCATCCATTGACATCTAGCCCCCCTCACTCAACTGAAAAGGTCCTCCTAACACCGGGCACCATCTTATAACGAGTAAGATGGAGCCCGTAGAGCAATAGCAAAGACCCAGCCCCAGGGGATGGGGTCCCCAGGGCACAAATCGGCCCCTTCCGTTTTATTAAAAATAAAAAATAAAATGGGTCAGGCCCTGGGGATGGGGTCCCCGGGGCCTAAAAGCATGAAGGAAAGGGGGACCACACAGCCCCTCTTCCTAGAATAAAAAAAAAACAGAAGCCGGCAACTCGCTCCTGGCATGCTCTTGGTTGGAGGATGAAGTCCCCTTCGTTCCTTTGTTGCTGAGGGTCCTCAGGGGCCAACTTGCCCACCTGTTACCTCCAGTAAGACCCACACAGCCACGCCCCTTTTTCCACCACTTTGCAAATACACCTCTTGGCGCACGGCTGGTGGGGTGATGAGGTCCCCACTTTATACTAGCATTGGTCACAATGATGCAACAAGAGCGGTAGAATATTACCCTTACAACATGCCACTGGCACTACACCAGCACACTAAAATGTTGATGACGATGATTAGGCTACGACTGAATAACAATTTTTTCTTATTTGACAACTGTATATATTGTCAAATACAGGGGGCTACGATGGGCGCCTGCTTCTTCCCTAGCTATGCGTGTTTACACATAGGCTGGTGGGAGGAGCGGGTGCTCAAAATGGAGCACTCCACATACTGGGAGGAGAAGGTGGTGGTCTGGTTACGCTATATTGACGACCTCTTCATCATATGGAGAGGGTCAGAACAAAGTGCCAGGGATTTCATAACAAAGCGATACCAAAGGGGATGATGGACGGAGCGTTAGAGCAAATCAAACACTCACCCCCAGTCAACTGATCTGGGTTTAATCCATCATCATTCTTTAGCTCACTCCACCACCCCAGTTCAGACATGGCCATATGCAAATCAGTCTGACCCTGTGCCTCATGGGAACAGTCCAGCCCGAGCTGCCAAGCCATGTCTTCCCTGGACCGGAAACAAGCATCCTGGGACCGGTTTCGGGTTCAAAACCCTCATCAGCCAGGCTATCTTGAATCCAGTGGCAAAGTGAGCAAGAGACCCACGTCTGGGCATACCCTGCCAACTTAGGGCGAACAAAGCGATACCAAAGGGGATGATGGACGGAGCGTTAAAGCAAATCAAACACTCACCCCCAGTCAACTGATCTGGGTTTAATCCATCATCATTCTTTAGCTCACTCCACCACCCCAGTTCAGACATGGCCATATGCAAATCAGTCTGACCATGTGCCTCATGGGAACAGTCCAGCCCGAACTGCCAAGCCATGTCTTCCCTGGACCGGAAACAAGCATCCTGGGACCGGTTTCGGGTTCAAAACCCTCATCAGCCAGGCTATCTTGAAGCCAGTGGCAAAGTGAGCAAGGGACCCACGTCTGGGCATACCCTGCCAACTTAGGGTGAACAAAGCGATACCAAAGGGGAAGATGGACGGAGCGTTAGAGCAAATCAAACACTCACCCCCAGTCAACTGATCTGGGTTTAATCCATCATCATTCTTTAGCTCACTCCACCACCCCAGTTCAGACATGGCCATATGCAAATCAGTCTGACCCTGTGCCTCATGGGAACAGTCCAGCCCGAACTGCCAAGCCATGTCTTCCCTGGACCGGAAACAAACATCCTGGGATCGGTTTTGGGTTCAAAACCCTCATCCCCTTTATTATCGCTTTGTTTGCCCTATGTTGGCAGGGTATGCCCAGACGTGGGTCCCAGATCAGTTGACTGGGGGTGAGTGTTTGATTTGCTCTAACGCTCCATCCATCATCCCCTTTGGTATCGCGAGGGATTTCATAACAAACATCAATGGCAATAGTTTCAATCTTCACTTCAAAGAAGAGATCAGTAAACAAAATATACAATTTCTATACCTAGAAGATGGCAAATTAGAAACCAAGCTCCATAACAAGAGTAACCCTGGGCATAGTACTACCCTACGTTCAAGGAGCATGCATAGTTTGTGCTACTACACACTACGCAAATTGCACGTAGCACAGTGCAAAAACTGTGCTAATTGATGTAGCATAGCAGCAAAACCATCAATACCTATAAATGCTTTGATTAAGCAATTTTACATGCTAAAAAGCATATAACCAATTCACAAAAATGAACTTTGAGAATAACAATATCAGGCAATGAGAGAGGTGATGATTTTGGGGTCCCCCCTAACCTAGGGGGAGGACCAAGCAGATGCCTTGAACACAAAGAGCATATCATGCTGAATGATTCAGTGGTGGTCCCTTCCTCCTAGGACCACCCCAAGCACAGATATGGGCAAAAATACAATCCCAACCAAAGGCCCTGCAAAGCATTATGGGACGAGATTAGCAGTGGGCAGTGAATATTATAGTGTCCAATATCAAAATAATTCTACAAAGAGCTGCAGTTCAACTAATCGTTACTAGATGTCCCTCACGAGTCAAATGCAAAGCTTTGAAATTATTAATACATCAAGCTGCAGTTCCACTAGTCGTTACTAGATGTCCCTCACGAGTCAAATGCAAAAGCATTGAAACCCTTTCATGAAGCTTTTGCATTTGACTCGTGAGGGACATCTAGTAACGACTAGTGGAACTGCAGCTTGATGTAATAATAATTTCAAAGCTTTTGCATTTGACTTGTGAGGGACATCTAGTAACGACTAGTTGAACTGCAGCTCTTTGTAGAATTATTTTGATATTGGTACTATAATATTCACTGCCCACTGCTAATCTCGTCCCATAATGCTTTGCAGGGCCTTTGGTTGGGATTGTATTTTTGCCAATAACTGTGCTTGGGGTGGTCCTAAGAGGATGGGACCACCACCGAATCGTTCAACAAGATGTGCTTTTTGTTTTCAAGGCATCTGCTTGGTTCTCTCCCTAGGTTAGGGAGGATCCCAAAATCATCACCTCTCTCACTGCTTGTTAATTTATCGTTTCCACTTTTGTGAACTGACTATATGCATTTTAGCATATAAAGACAGAGATACTTATTTTATCTTAACTTGCACTGTGCAAGATGCCATTGGCAATTATTGCATAGTGCAGACAAGCACACAGCTACGCACTATGCAACTTGCGTAGCTTTGGGTAGTCCAAAGCTATGCGTAGTTTAAAATGTACTTCGCGTAGCTACGTGTAGTGCTACTATGCAAACTACGCCCAGGGTTAAACAAGAGCATGGCTGGCAATTCCCTTTTACATGCATCTTGCTGTCACCCAAGACATGTGACAGCCAGCTGTAGTTTACCTCAACACATTAAATCAAGTCAGAAGGGTATGGTACAGAGATTCACAGAAAGACGACATGACATACAAACAACCACTGCACTGGAGAAGATCAGTGTCTAGGGAATGCATCCTATTTGGTCAATGCAAAAAATATTAGACAGATAATACGGCATAGTTAATAACTACATACAGCAAACAACATAAACAACTAGAAAAGTCAGTTAGAAAGAATTGGCACATAATCTGCGCAGACTTCCTCATAGGCACTATGGCATCAGTCAAACCCCAAATAACATCCCGGAGAGCAAGCTCCATGAGGAACAGCCTGGTTAGATCAAGCCCAGAAACAGGATGATCTAGTAGCTGGCTAGATGCAAAGCTTGCAAAATAGGTATCAATACCGGGGAATATTATTCCACATTTTTCAATGAACCTATTTCAATCAAAGGCAATTATATCTGCAAAAGTGATTTTGCTATATATGTTTTAATTTGTAGCTGTAATCTGAGATACGTAGGCAGCAAAGTGTTGCAAGTACATAAAAACATTTTGCAACATACCGGCGCCATAAACAACAGATCCACCTTAGTGATGTAACCCAAATGTCATATTATTTACACAATACCCAACTCCATAGAGGAGGAGATAGGGTAAGAGCACTACAACGACTAGATAGTATGGATATCCTGAACATTGATTCCAGATCCCCAAATGGATTAAATATGAAAGAGAATTTACACAATTTTCTATAGGAAGGTCCTGCAAATATGGACAGAGCCGGCAAGATATGGTTGTCTCTAGTTTTAGGCCTATCCCCACAGCAAATATCAACATGCCTGCTCGGAGTAGACTGGTTGAAATAAAATTGAGAGATATTGAATTAGGAGGTAATGGATGATTGTTGGGAATGGCCCTTTTTGCAGGGTCATCCCCAAACCTTTTGCTTCTTCCTTCTATTTTTCCTGACCTGTTTTTGTTGGCTATAAGACTCTGGGCACTTTCCCACTGCTTATCAGTGCTAAAGAGCATATGCTCTCTGTTTAAAGTGTTATTATGATTGGTTAGCCTTGATTGGCATATTTGATTTACTGGTAAGTCCCTTGTAAAGTGCACTGAGTGTACCAGGGCATGTAAATCAAATGCTACTAGTGGGCCTGCAGCACTGATTGTGCAAACCCACATAAGTAGCCTTGCAAATGCAACTCAGACCTGCCACTGCAGTGCCTGCGCACAGTTTTGAACTGCCATGTTGACCTGACAAGTGCAATAACTTGCCAGGCCCTAACCTTCCCTTTTCTCACATGTAAGGCACCCTTCAGATAGGTCCAAGGTACCCCCGTGAGCAGGGTGTAGTGTATGTGAAAGGTAGGACATGGTCTAGTGTGTGTTAGTGAAAAACTGTCAATTTCATTTTTCACTATTGAAAGGCTATCTGCCCTATAGGATAACATGGGAGATACTTTGTAACATCTTACAAGTATAAAATCCCACTGGGACAAGATAGAGAAATGGGGATTAGGCTCTCTGAACTCAGAATTTAATAACACATCGTATAGTAAAGATGGATTTTAAATTGTGTGCTTTAAAATTCCCCTTTTAGAAAGTAGGTATTTTCTTGTCTAACCATTCTGTGTGCTTCTGCCTGCTTTTGTATTGACTGTCTGGTTTTGGAGTGACAGGGGCTGACGATGTGCATTCATTGTGGAAAGCCACTGGGGGGTTGAGGTGTGCCTGGCCCTTCTTGGATGACTCAGAGCTGAGCTGAATAGACATTTTCTGCATTTACAGTAGTGGGAGGAGTTTTTCTTGCGCCTGAATAGGGCCTGTCTCCCTTGCACAATACAGTCTCCACCTCCTGTGGTCCTGCTGCACCAGAGAGAGCATAACCGGTTTGGACTGGGTTCAGAGACCCTTGCCACAAAGTGAACAAAAAGAAAATGGGGTATAAGTAGTGGACCTTAAACCCCAGAACTTTAGTTCACTTCTGGACTCAAGAAGAACCTTTGCCAAGGAGAAGAGCTAGAGAACTGTGAGGAGTACTGCCCCTTTGATGTGCTTTGTGGGGTTGGCTTGCAGTTGCTGATTCTGCCAAGGAAAGGACAAAGACTGGAACTTTATTAAAGAAACATGCTTGAAGAATCTCCAAGGGCTTGTGTGTGTGCTGGCCTCCTTTTCTGAAGTCTCAGGGACACAATGACTTCACCCCCAGCACCCCTGAACTCTACTGCTGAGAGTTCTGACCTGCCAGGAGGTGCCTATTCCAGTTTTTGGCCTCTGTAGGTTGTTGCTGCTGTTGGGAGCTGGAAGAAATCTAAGAAAAGCAAGACAAACAATCTCAGATGCTGTCAGCGATGCTGCCATGATGCCGTGACCTGCACCGAGGCCAGGGGCACCGCTCGTGAAGTGCACAATGCATTGCTCGGCCTAAACTGTGGCTCTGATGCCCTTCGATGCCCTCCGATGACTGTAGTTTTTGGCCTTCCTAATGCCAGAGTTCGCATAGACTCTGTCACCGCTAGCTCCTGCATCCAGTTATCACAGTGCCAATAACCGCCAAGGGCGACTCCACAAACTCGCCGACTTCCCACCATCTCACTGGAACCGACATCTCACTGCTGACGAAACCGACTTCCAAAGTCCTGGATTTGACATGTCGTCTCCTCATGGACATGACACCTCACCTTCCCCTGTGGCGCCAGGGATCCGGCTTCGACCTCGGCACAGATGCATCACCTCCATGATGCCGTGCATCATCATAGACTTCATTTTCCGAAGTAGTGTTTGTATGGGGGTCCTATTGCCATGCATCTCACAGTTGGTGCCGTACTTTGGATTTATTAATGTCACGACATCCTAATAGCCCTAGGTGGAGCTATTTGTTTTCCACAAGCTTTGTTTTTGCAATAACTGTTGTAAAGTTGCATTTTACTACATGTATGTTGGATTTTTGTCATTTTGGTACTGTGTTGATTTAGATAAAGATACCTTATTTTCCTAAACTGGTGTGGTTTCCATTTGTGGTGTTTTCACTATCTTACTGTGAGCGTTGCTACAAATACTTTACACATTGCCTTTGGGATAAGACTGTCTGCTCATGCCAAGATACCAAGGGAGTGAGCAGGGGTTATCTAAAGTGTGTATCCCCCTTACCCTGACTGGAAGCAAGGGTCCCTACTTGGACAAAGGCACCTACCTCTGCCAATTAGAAATCCCCAGTTCTAACAATGATATATTCAACTTCATAACATTCTCATCTGTAGCACAGGAAAGACGATATAGTATAAGCACACAGAGGGAAACTATTTGATACATTATAGGCAGGACAAGTTTCTGTGTCTACATATGTCTGCATTTAGTGCCAAATCACTGTTTGCAAAAGTGAAATCATGTCAAAAATGAATAAGGAGACACATATAACAGAAACTTACATTTTGCTGAATCCCATATACAGAAATATAAAAAATGAAATGTAAAAAAGAAATGAGAAAAAAATTATTTTCTGTATGTCTGTGCTTACCATAGGGTATATTTCTTCCATCAATGGCGCCACTGCGTTAGTGTGATCAAGGCTGCAGCTGCGCGGCTGTAACGTGTTACGGTGACCAAGCAACAACAATAAAGCATTGAAGCATTAAAAGTGGTCTGTGTTTGATTCCATGCACGGATGAGCATGCAAGAAATTTACTCTAAGGATATATATATATATATATTACCTACTGGCAAAATAGTTATAGTTAGGACATAGTTTCCATAGGAAAACCATTTTTTGACTTGGCTATAGCTTTTGGAGTCATTTGACCAATCAAGGTAGGTTCTGGTTGTCTCGAAAGGTTTGGGGGTGATCTGTGTAGTGTAGTGGGGACCAATAATTTGGGGTGTGAAATAAGGGTGCATTTGTAATGTTAATGTCCATAGGAAACTTTAGCCACAGCTACAGCCCGTACCGCTGAACAGACTGACACCAAATTCGGCAGGGAGGTAGATGTTGGTTCAAGGAAGTGCCTTTTTCTTATTTGGTGTTAATCCATACAGTAGTTGTTGTGGAAGTTGAGTTTAAAATTATACTGATATCTCTGGCCCCTGATATTTCGTGGTGGTTTTGCGGTGAATTGCGAATGCACGCACCAACTGGAATGCTCTGATTGGCTGGATGGAACCTGAACAGAAAGTTGCAGCCACCATTTTATTGCTCTGGAGCGGTTCCTGGGGCTGAAAATTTCTGAAAAAAATGACATAAGGGGTCAGAGTAGAGGTACTCTGAACTCATGCTTGAGGACTGTGTCCAAAATTACTTTTATTAATTGCCAACGATATTCTCGATGACGCTCGACCACCAGGGTGGCCACCCCATGTTTCATCGTGGGGACATCGCGACTATCGCCATCATCGTGAATATTGGTGGATATATAAAAAATATATCAGTGAATCATTAGTATGTATTGTTACAGAGATATTGAGATTTTGATAAATGTTTTTATAGAGTTTTTCTATAAAGTGAGTTATCTACTGTGATGTTAGAACTAATTACATACTTATAATTTTTTAATGTTGGGGTGGCTATTGAATTCCTGCTTTTGCTTTCCCCTTTCGCGACGTGTCCGGGGAAATTGCAATTACTGGCGGAATTGCCATCTCCGGCCTTACTGCTAAAACAGAATATAGGTTTTAAAGATGGTTGTTCTAGAAATACAATAGAAAAAAAATGAGTTTGAAGTTTACAGTAATACACCCCTAGGGGCAGATTTACAAGCCCCTTGCGCCTTCTTGCGCCGCCATTGCGTCACTTTTTTTGACGCAATGGCGGCGCAAAAAACGCGGCCTATTTACAACTTGACGCATCTAGGGAGATGCGTCACATTGTAAAGCCCTGCGTCACATTATACCTGCGTCAGGTATAATGTATGCAGGGTGGGCGTTCCCACGCAGGAAGGCCTCGTAAAAGTGACCCAGTGAAATCTACAAGATTTCACTGCGCCACTTTTAGACGCCACTGCGTCAAAACCTTACGCCTGCTTGAAGCAGGCGTAAGTAGTGACGCAGTG
This sequence comes from Calotriton arnoldi, assembly GCA_963921515.1. Lineage (NCBI taxonomy): Eukaryota > Metazoa > Chordata > Amphibia > Caudata > Salamandridae > Calotriton > Calotriton arnoldi. The sequence continues at coordinate 50,466 of CAWUFW010021869.1, forward strand.
TAGTGGGAATAGGCCTCAACACGCATTGCTGGAGTTGCGTCGTGCTTGCGACACGACTCCAGCAATGTGTGACTTTTCCGCCAACAGATGCGTCAGAATTTCTGACGCATCTGTCAATCCTTGCGCCATAGTGCGCCGTATTGTAAATACGGCGCATCTATGGTGGCGCAAGGGTTTCTGAGGGTGGCGCAGGGAAAGTGACGCATCTATACAGATGTGTCACTTTCTTGTAAATCTGCCCCTAAGTGTGTAAACTACTTTTATATGTGTGCATAAATGTGTTTTCACTTTATGGAAAAGGCGCGACCGTCGTGGTTAAAGGAGTTGTCACAATGTTTCTCATAACTGCAAAAACAGAAAATAGGTCTCAAAGATGGTTTTTAAAGAAACAAAAATATGAGTTCAAACATGCTTTGAAAGAAGTATGTATATAGTAATTTGTGTAGTGTAATGTTCAGAATTGATTATTTTACATATTATTTTCGGATGTGTTGGTGGTCATTGAATGTCTCCTTTTGTTTTCCATTCTCACGACTTATCCGCGACCATCATGACTTTGTCATGAAGATCCCAAAAACTGAATAAAAGGATCTTTTTGAAGCAAATTAACAATATTTCGGGTACTAGGTTGGCTCTGACAAGAGCTGTTGCGCTGGTCGTGTGTATATGGCTGCTTCACATAAGACCAGATGCAGAGTTTCAGGTTACTTAGAAACACCCTGTTGCCTTCTACTATAAAGAACACCGCATCATTTCTATAAATTCCATGCATGTCAAAACGCAGATTGTTGTTATAGATACAGTCCATGTGATAGTCTCTCAGGAATGCAGAAACTGTTTTATTAACATGTTTCCTGGCTTTGTCAAACTATGAACAGAATTGATTTGACCACTTCTATTTCTGTCTTTGGCATATATTTAGAGTACACCAAGACAGCGTGAGGGAAAAGCGACATCAGTTCTGCAAAGATTTCTTTCATTAGGATTTCCAGCACTACTCCATGCAATGTGCCTAGGCCTTTGCCACCACAGTACACAATAATGAGGTGAGTTGCTTGGGAATCCACAATGGATTCAACCACAGCCAGCAACTGATGAAGCTTTAACCCTCTGTGGTCAAACCAAGTATTCTACACATTTGGCAAACCCAGAATCCTGTCAATACCTCTCTTTTTACAGCCCACAATCCATGCTCTAAGCATTTTGAAGAGAAGAAGCAATAGCAGTCAGGAGAAGGCTGGAGATGAATAAGGTCGTTTTTCAAAGGAAAAACAGTTAAAATTAAGGTGTTTAAAAAAAAAAAAAGAAATATATATTTCATTGGATGCTGTCAGCATGAAAGTGAATAAAATTAAGTAGTGTGTTGGATGCCTTAGCAAGAAGCCTCATTATTGGCTGTTGCTTCAGAAAAGAAATGTAATACAGACATTGATATGCTTTTGAATCTGTGGATTAAACCACACCTGCTGTATCGCATTTGGACATAGCATGTTCCTTCTAGAATGTACTGTGAACTTGTGAACTACTGGTTTCACTGGGTTCCTAGGTTCACTGACCTAGGAGTGTATTGGGGGGAAGGGTGTTAATTTTTTTTTTTTAGTTAAGGAATGATGACATAATTTAAGTAATGGCAAGCTTTAATTTCCAGCTGAGGACTATGCAAAAAACTGTTGTGTAGTATTTACATTTTAGAAAAACGAAGCTAAATATAGGTTTGAACTCCTGTTTTTTTGAGCAAATTTCTCCACTATCATTGCAAAACCATTGCTAACACACATAGATAGGAATCTCTTTGTGAAAGAGAAGGAAAGGGTTAAACGATACTAACCATTCACAAGTGGAAGTGATATAGTCTAAAATGAGAGACATGATTTCATTGGTGCCTTTTTCATGATCACAGAGTGTAAAGTTAAAGAAGTTGCAATTTCATGGATGCTTTGTATGAGAGTGCAGTGTTAGTTTTTATAAATCCTAACAGTGTGAGAACTACCCACAAAGAGCTAAAACAAAAATATAATGTAAAACTGAATTCACTGGTACGTACATACATTTATAATCTATTATAAAAATTACATTAGAAATGAAGATGTATATGGGAGTTTGATAAAAAGAGTATCCCAGTGATATGAAAAAATATATATGATGAACTGTATTTATTAGAGGGTATGTGTTTAAGAGGTTAGTGGTAAATATTTTGGGAAGTAAAAAAAATGAATCAGTGCCTCTTTAATACATTGTGTAGAAATAATAGTATAGTATTGTGGGAAGTTGCAATAAGGAACTACGAATGTTTTAAATGTCTAAACATCATGTGTAGAATAGATACATCTGTTGTTTGCTTCCTGGAAGTTGTAGTACTTTTAGTCACAAATAAAATATGAACATGTTGTCTGGATAAATATGAATTAGAAAGAAGTAATACTGGTTAGGTATGGATTGGGAAGTGTTTGTCAGTGTGTTTTTCACTTATATGACCGCTTTGCATATGCTTAATGGTGAGATATGGTTCTTGTGGTTGCAGATAGCTATATATACAGTGGGACTTTTAAGTTTACTTAAAGATGCATAGAGTTATATATTTTTAGAAAGATGGCTTGAAGGTGTATATCTATTAAGAAATTGCATATATGTTTACATGGTGATCTATGTTTAGTAAGTCTGAAGAAAATTTTATGTATATGGTGAGGGTGGTGTTTTTTCTTTAAACATTGTTTGTTTAAAATTGAGGAGGATTAATAGTGCAGAATGCTCAAGTGTTCTTGTGTTACCTTCATTTGGAGTGTAACTTTTGTTTGAGAAATACTGAATTTATGTTTTAGGAGCAGAAGAATTATTTGAGAAATTATGTAGGTATACCATTCACAAAACGTTTTGTGCTTTGAAATGTATTTTTTTTTTTTCCATTTTAGAAACTTACTGATGCATGTACACCCTCAGTAACAAAGCAATGTATGCTCTTAGAGAGCTATGTATGCAATTATACACAAAGTGAAAATGAAAAGTTGTGAAGAGGAGAAGTTGCAGAACATTAAACATATATTACAGTTGGTAGTTTTAAAGACAAGATTACAAAATATAAGTGTTGTCTAAAAAAACAGAGTATGTTTGGATATATTGTCGATCCACTTACTAGAAGATTTAAACACAGACTGTTGACTTATATTTAAAAAGTGGAAAAGTAAAAAAGAATAACTGGCATAAGTTAGCTGTGTATTTATTTGTAGAGGGACGGTTTGACTTGTCTATAAGGCAAGTTATATGTAAGTAGTGTTACAATAAATGAGAATATAATAAAAATGAACAACACATAGATATTCCATACCCATTTTGTAAGATAATAAAATGTCTGCTAATGTAGAAAAAAATAAAGGGCCCAAAAAAAAATAAACATCAACATGTATTATTCTTATTATTTGCAGGATTGGGAAGGACTGTTATGGACTGCTCTACAGCACTCACTACAACTCCACAATCCATGCAGTATTGAAGTTGAGGGTCCTTCACCTTTGCATTGACTTTTTGCAGCTCACTATGAACTCCTATTAAAGAATATTCTAGTTTTATAAATGGGAATGTTCTTCTTATTCTTTTAGTTGAAAAGTGTATAATCCAATGATATTCCTCCATTTCCCGTTGGTTTTGTAAAGTTTAAAAAATGTTGTTTGTTTTTATGGTAACAAAAATGGCAACTGGGACAGGAGGAATTTGATTGAATAAGCACTGAGAAATGTCCCAAAAATATAAAAGGGGAAAAAAATAGCATGTAGGATTTTTGGTAACATTGGGAATAGCTGTAAGCTCTTATAGTAGCACTACAGTCCATGCAATACGCAGCCATTCTTGGAAACTCTGTAACCATATGTGTTGTAGGTTTCTGTACCTTTGAAGAGACTTTCTGGCTGGGAATTGTTGCTGCTGCCACTGATGTAAATGATCCTCCAGCTTCCTTCTGCTTGATTAGCAGTTGGAGACGTTTTCTATGATAGATTTTAAGATGATATAACATGAACGTCGTCCCACTTGAGTCCAAAAAAAGTCTCCAGCCAAATCCACCACCTGCTCAGAATAAAGGGTGTATACTTGCTATTCATTTTACTGAAAAGTATAATATCCACTAATATTCCTTACTTTCCCGTCATGTGATGTTTGTAGATTATGAATTGCACTAGTTTTGCAGCAGTTTTCAATTCCTCACGGGTTTGGATAACAATGGGTAGTGAGATGGGTATTTGGTAGTTACGTTGTATTTGAAATAGGCACTGTTGTTTATATGTCAGAATACCGTCAGCAAAAATACGGTCTCTCAGAAAAATTTGGTGCTAAATGTTATTTGGAGCAGTGCTTCCCAACATTTATAGAACCAAAACCTACTTTGTTGGACAACAAACTTTCATGACCCCCTTCCTTAAATGAACTTAAGGTGGGCCGATTTTTGAATGTGACTACAGCATTGTAATTTACAGGCAACAAATTTTCCATTGAAATTGCCACTAAATTTGCACAGACATATAGCTTTGCTGATAAAACAGTATATAACACATATGCAAATGCATGCACATCGGGTTTCTGTGAACATTTATCATGTGTGCATCACCTACTAAGGTGTCTTGATTTGTTTGGATCCTATTAAAATCTTTGTTCCTGTGCACTTCTGAATTACAACAAAAGTACCTCATTATTGCTTTCCTGTCTGCTGAATGCATTCAGTTCATCTTTAGGTAATTACAGTTCCTGTGTGTTGTAAAAAAAACAGCAGACTATCCTTTCACACTCTCTGTACTCCTGTAAGATTGTCACATAATTCAATTGAACAACTTCTCTCACTTTGCAGTCAGAGAAAGATAAGTGAACACCAATCCCATGTTAAAGGAATAAGCAGAAAGTTCTCAGAAGGTATGGGCTGCCTCTGAACCTCTGCTTTTGAAACACCAGTAAATGTGACAAGATAAATGCAGAATATGCAAGCATCTTTATTTATTGCTCACTTAGCTTGTGCCTGAGAGTAGGAGTTTGGTGTCATAAGCGAGGGTCTGAGATGGGCTCTGATTGTGATGCCGTGAACACGGTTGCTGCTGCTCTGCTCGACTGAATCCAAACAAGGTTGGTTAAATACGCAGGAAGCATGCAGTCGAGCAAACCCTGAGGCATTGAGGGTACTTGTGGGAACTTGATTCTGCATCAGTGTCCACTGGTGAACAGAATGGTGCAAATGCAAAAGCAATGATACCAGCTCAACATATCTTCATGAACTATGAGATAGAAGTAAATATCAGTGGCCTCCTGTAATAAACAATGTTACTTGCATATATCTGCGTGGCCTTGACTTCCACAGTTTTCCTCTTTGTACTGAGACAGAAGAGTCTCTCATATTAACTTTGGTGAAATGGAACATTTCAGTCTTTAGGTGGTTCTTGGAAAGGAAGCGCTGGCTGATATAATTGGTGTGGCAGTCCTAATTTTGACCATTTCCCGGTTACATGGCCTCCTGTCGCCTATAACAGGTGTTATTATTGTGCAATTAGTGGTTCTTATTTTGGTGACATTTGAAGAAATGGAAGAAAGAGCTGCCCCCTTGGATTAGGAACCACTGAGATTAGGATTCAAGCATCTCTGCAGGTGCTTGAAGCAGGAGAGCAGCCTTACCAGCGGGCACTGTCCTATTATGAGTCAAGCCCGGATCCCTTTATGGGAGTGGGTATCAGACACCATTGCATGCGGGTCTCACATTGAAAACTATTTCATTACTAAGGCTTTGCTCGGAATTAAATACATTATACAATGTTACAGCACAAAGTGTCCCCAAGAAGTAGGTCATTGAGGCACTTTTAGACAACAATCCTTCACTTACAGTCTGTGAGAAAATGTAGGGAAGACCTGGACACAGATAGATGACTTGTAGGATGTAGCTGCACAGCTCCCCTTACGCATATCCATGGTTATATTGAGCCAGCAGACACACTGCATCTGTGGACTATCCTAAGGGATATGGTCCTTGGAGCCATGATTACAGCTGCAGGATTTTGATGTTTTGATGTTGATTATAATTAACAGAATTTCTCAATAACTAGCAGATGTTCCTGTATCATAGTAGTATTACTTGTAGCCCATCCAGTGTGGTTTCAGATTGATAAGATCATTATTTTTCTGTAATTTTTGCTGCATTCAAAAGTTTCAGCGAGACTCCCTGCTTCATAGTGCGTTAATGAATTAAGTATTCAATTCAATTCAATATAACTTTATTCAGTCTAAAAACAATGGGCCATAAAAGTACATAAAAATATTGCACGAAGCTGTAATCAGACATAAAAGTTTTAAAATGATCTGCATTAAAAACAGTTAAAAAATGAGTGCATGAAGGACTTTAGAGTTCAACAACACATCAAATAATGCATCAAATAACCAAACTTGAAGTAAGCAGAAAAGTGCAAGTCAAACGCAGATATCAGTGATCCATTACAGTATTATAGGCAGTGGCTACAGTTGAAAGAGCATGAAGATGAGATAAAGAGAGAACAAAAACCTCAAATAGGGTCTGCCATGTGCTCCTACTATCCCCCAAAAGTAAACCCAACATCTCTGCCAACTCTATATACTGAGCCATGGTGCGCGTAAAATTCTGACAAACTAGATCATCATGGTGTGTCTAGCCCTAAGTGCTGCTTTAAAAAAGGCACAGACAATGAACATGATTTTGGGTGAACACAGGGTTTGTAAGTGAAGGAGAGCTGGCCTACAGTGGCAGAGGCCTAGCCTCCGTAACGAGGGACTCAGAGAGTGCTTTCGTGCTAGGCTGTGCAATTTACAGAAAAACATAAAGTGCAATTGTGATTGAGCGGAATAATTATCACAGGAGCAGGAGGAGACTATATTCCCCTCTGGTTCTAGAGAGTGTTTAAAAAGTAAAGACCAGTAAATTGTCCCTGCTCTAAAGTGAAAAAGAAGTGACCTCTCCCATCTTAACAGGTCCAGCAACAAATACAAAAGGGGATCATCTGTGTATAAAATACTACAATAATAAAACACAGAAGGATGTATAACTCATGTTTTAGCCTAATTTTTGCACAGTGGGCCTTAAATTATGTTTTAACCTCCATATTGGCATTTTTGGGGATACAACTGGGTTTGGTAAACCACCAGGATATACAGAGGAAACCAATAGTATCCCTTATATAACTCAGCCTGGGTATGGAGCGTGCCTTATCCAGCATCAGGCAATCAGATATAATGTCTTTGCAGAGTTTAGCAGCAGGGTTCAACCAAATACTAACCCATAATAAAAGTGGTGCCAGCTGAATCCTATCCTCAATAAAACCCGGGTTTAACTCAAAGTGGGTAATGAGATTAGGAGTAGATGGCCGTGTGCTTAGCAACCATCACAAAAAGTGGTTTTCCTCTGCCTGAAGAGTACAACACTTACTGAAACCCCATGCTCCAGCTCTGTAGGTGGCTACACTGATGCATCGTGAATTGTAAACTTTCAGTGGTGAAAACACAATCCCCCTACTAGGCGGTCTAAAGAGGATGCAGACTGTGCCCGTAGTTTTAATAAATTTAACACTAGCCTGAGCAAGATGATGATTCCATGACCCTGTTGAACTGAAATCTAATCCTAAATAACAAAAGTTCCCAACAGTTTTCAAAGCATGCCCATTGATACTAATTTTATTTAGCCTTAGTCTGCTCGGGCCACTGGACATAGAAATGGTCAGATCCAGATTCAGACATTGTTCGTTGATTCCTAGTTTTGGCCGGAATCCAAATTGAAAAGGGGAGAGTATGTCCTTGTCAGCTGCCCATTCAACCAAACGATCACAAATGCCTTTACCTATGATTTTAATAGTGCTGTCGATGAGTGAGATAGGTCGATAGCCCTTGGGCGACATACTGTCAACCTTTTTAAATATGGGTACAATCGTTGCGGTAGACAATGAGGGGGAAATAGTGGTAGATACAGAAGTGTTAAAAGTATTCATAATAAGGGGACCCCAAATTTCAGGCATGGATTTCAACAAGTCCATCGGTACCCCAACTAGGCCTGGGGCTTTCCCACCTTTATTGTGATGGATGGCCAACTCAACTTCTTGCTAAGTTAATAAAAGTGGGGGAGAGTTCTGCAATCTATTTAGTAAAAGACATAATTGGTGCATACTCAGTGTGGTAAATAGAGGCGAAGTGGGTAACCCAGTCCACGCCTGAGATGTTTTTTTAGAGAGGGGCATTGATAAAGAAATTCCTGGATCTAATTAACTTGACTAAGTCCCAGAAGGATTTACTGTCCCTTCCCTGGGACGCGTATTCCAAAAGTTCTGAATCTTGATTATATACTTCCCTCTTTCAGTTTGTAAGTGCTGTTTTGTACTCAGCGCGTGCCAGGGAGATTTTGGTCTTATTCCTAGGGCAGGTGTTTAGGGCTTTCCTCAACTTCCTGTTTGCCAGGGAAAAGACCCCGTTGAACCATCTTGAGTCTGTGTTTGAAATACGAATTGGCTTGAGCATAGAATCCCTGATTCTAAGTATTAGCCTAGCATAGTGTGGAGCCATAGAATCCTGTGCGCTCTCCGCTCCGCATTAAAGACATTTTTTTAAGTGGGACTTGAGTAAGGCAACTAGTTACTCTTTTGGGTTTTTCATGCGCCAAACTAGTCATAGGCCATCCGATGTGTGATGCATAATTGATGCTAGATTACTGTTGCAAGCAAGGCCCTTAATCGGTAAAAAAATGGAGGCGCTCAAAGCCTTATGATAGCCCCAATCTGTAGGCAAGATTTCTTCTTTAGAGAACCAAGATAAAAAATCGGGGCTGACAAACATATAGGGGCATATTAGCAAGAACGGCGTTAAAATTATCGCCACTTTAGCAGCAGGAAATTGCCGCTAAAGCGGCGATAATGGGCTTGATAATATGCCCTTGAGAATTCCAATAGAAGCCCAGGTTCACACCAGAACATGGGCTTCTATTGGAATTCTCAAGGGAATATTATCAAGCCCATTATCGCCGCTTTAGCTGCAATTTCCTGCCGCTAAAGCGCCGATAATTTTAACGCCGTTCTTGCTAATATGCCCCATAGTCTATAAGGGAAGCTCTCCCCCTCTAAATTACATCAACATGTTGCATGCTCCCCTAGGATTTAAAGTATGTCGACCAAGCAGTGGGCAGTAAGATATTTACAAAGCTCAGCACCCCTAGCATCTTGCATGACCCAATGCCCATTCGTGTCGTAGTCTTGTGACCTGAAACCCCCAATAATCTTGGTGTTCAATCACCACAGAGAAAAAAGTGAACTTGAGAAGCTCGGTTATCGACCTTAGATTGTTGTAGGGATATAAAATTAAATAGGCTATTATTGTGTGTAAAGCTAGTGTTAGTGAAATCATTATTATAGAAATGTATCAAATAAAAAGCCATGTTAGTCTTTGGAACTCAAATTATTAATGCTAAAAATGAAGAGGAACTAGATTTAATCTGGGATACCTCTACCTGAATACTTAGGCTAACCCAGATAGCTAATCCTACGGCCACATGGCCGCGAGTAGAGGGAGTAGCAGGACATGAATAACAAGCATAGCCCTCAAAACGCGATGCAACAGTAAGCCAGGTCTCCCGCAGAAGTATTAAGTCAGCCTTGGAAACGATTGCCCTCCAGTCTTCGTGATTAATCTTCCCTTTGAAGCCTGCCATGTTCCAGCTAAGGACAGAAAGTGGTCTGTAGTGCATATCCAATGTGTGAGTTACAGATGCCATTGTCCTTAAAAGGGTGGTAAAAGTAGTTGTCACTGAGGGATTGTCAGTCAAAGATGTCATACAAGGAGTTGCAGTTAGTAAAAATACTTTAGGGCCCTTGAGTCAGTCCAAATCAGATAGTGCATCAAATCTGTTAGATGTGGGGAAAGGGCATGAGACAAGAGGAGTGCTCTATGAGGCCTGAGCAGGCAGCAGGCCAATAGAGAGTGGTTGACTAACTGTGAGTGTCTGTTTTGAGTTGTCTAGATGTGTGTTAACGTCCCTGTGGCAGTTAGATGAAGTTACATTTTGTGCACTACAGATTGGAGCTGAGTTAGGTGGGCACTGCCTATAAAAAAAGGGGGGTCTATAGAAAAAGCCTAATGGGACCAAGGAGATGGAGGTAGTGGCCGATTACTGAGTCTAGCATTAAATAACAAATGATCTGCCAGGTCTTGAAGACTAAAATTAATCACAATACAATTTCCATGCGAGTCCAGACGATTTGGCCCAATCCAAGTGCATCTCTTCACGTGCAGGATGTCCTTAGCATGCCAAAATGTTATGCCTCTATATCGTGCCAGCCAGTCTATGGTTTTGTTGAAGAGCTGCTCATAGGATTCACGTTGATCCGAACACAATGGAGGTACACTTCTCAAAACAGCCAGGTATGGGCATGCGGCAGGGGGTAGATTAATAATTGGTAGTTGTATCTGCGTCTGAAAATGGACTGAAGCCGGTCTGCCCTCTGGAACCCTTGTGTAGTTATTGTTAAAATGTGGAGTGGAGGTAGGTAATCGGACTGCTTTCTGACCGGTAAAGAGATTTTTGTTATGTGAATGATCATCGCGGACTACTAGGAGTAGGCGGAGCCTGTGTTGCTGGAATACGCTTTTCAGAAGGACCATCAGGATTTATATTCAAGATACAGTTCCTGATGGGAGTACTAATTGAAGATCTTTTGACAAAGCCCGAGACGTTGGTACCACGCGCAACCAGGTTGGACTCAAAAGTGGCCAAACGTGAAACCGAAGGAGAAAGTACAGTGTTAATCGTTGCCCACAGTTTTTCTGAGAAAATCTTTAGGTGGCTAACCAGAAGGTTGTTGAAAGATATCAATAAGATAAGACTTGTCAGCCTGTGATAGCTGGACTGAGGTTGAGACTGGAGCCACTGGGACTTCTGTACTTGGTACCAGGGCAGGCACTGGCTCAGGCACGGGCTCGGGCACAGACACTTGTAAGGTCCTGGGGGGATAAAGGAGGACTAGTCACCTGTCTACATGTCTTACCACGTTTAGCTCTCTTTGGTTATGTTGGAGGCAAGAACTTATTAATTGCGCGTTTGGAAAAAATGGAGAGGGTAGCAGTTGGAGAAGTTGGTGCACAATTTGTTGTGGAACCTTGTGTGGAAAAAGAGTCAGCATTGTTTTGGGATAAAACTATAAGCGTGTCTGAAGGAAGGCATGGGGTCAGGCCAGGTAGTCCTCCACTAAGACCATCTGAGTTGATGGAAGGCTTCCATTCAGTTCGGGTGATTGCATTACTAATAGCGCTGAATTAAGTAATCTAAGGACCACTCAGTCCAAATCTTCATTGAAACATTGCAATTTGTTTTAATTTATTGCTCTTTAATTTATATGTCCATCCATTTACAAATAGCATATACATACTTACACACATACACACGTACATACATACAAACATGCTCCTTTATCTATTCTGATGTTTTTGACTAACAGTTCAATTTACATTCTTGCAGATATCCCACCAGATCAGCAGAGGCTATAGAATGTGCTGCTGTAGACTACAAAGTACCCATCAAATATAGAGATCCCCCATGCAGACAAGGTTATCTGTGCGTTCAGTGAAGATGCTGGTGTGGCACTGATGGAACTTAACTTACATGAGCTGTCGCCATTGTTTATGGACCATGCTTTGCACATTCTTTTGTCATTGGTGACAGCTGAGGCTGAGGAAGAGGCTGCACAAATGTAAATCTAATGCTTCCCCAACCTCTAAATGAAGTAGATTGAAAGCGAGTTGGATGGATAATGAATCCTATGAGGGCTCAAATCCACCACAATTGAAATTATACCTTAAGCTTGGTGTCCTTGCAGCTTTTCTTGTCCTTATCTTGAGTTATGCCATATATCTGAGTGCTACCGTGCTGTATGTATATCTCCTTAACCCCTGGTCTGGTAGTCTGTCCGTCTACCTCCATCTATCCATGTGAGATTTGCTGCTCAATTCCATTTGCTTTGTCTTTCTCCCGCTCCATCTCATTCTTCCCAGCCCCAGCCTGGTCTTCACACCTTCCTCCTTACTAGTTGTCATATCATGTTCTAGGTCTTCTCTCCGTCCTATAGAGTATGCCTACCAGATGGGCATCTTGTCCATTTGTGCCACGCACACACTGAATTCTTGCTCTGCAGTGAAATCTTTGTGATAGCTTTAAAGAGACTTAAATGAGTCACTTTCTATTTCTCATTAATGTTCACTTATTTTATTTTAAAACAACTTTTGTCAGAATTAAATTGTTTTATGACTTGCAATTTTCAAAGTTTATATTTCTATAAAGATCAATACGGATTTCATTGCTATTGGTTTCCTTTGCATTTTGCAAGTAACACATGTAATCCAAAGTTTTCAATGTACCAAACATTATGCAGGGATAAGTACCTCTCTTTTAGTTCATTGTGAAGGCTTTTCCTGGTTTTTCATCAAATTGCTGCTCAATTCTTTTTTGCTATTGTGAGAAATTAGGGCTTTTTGCAGTGACCCCCCATTTGTGCCCCTATTTTTGACTTGATACATGTGTTTACTTTCTTCTGAGTGTTCCCTGGGCCCTGCTAATCAGGCCCAGGGCAGTGCCCTGTTTAAAAGTATATGATAATTAAAATTAGTATGGCAGCCTACATGTAAACCCCTAGTATATGCTAGGGCATGTCGGTTTGGAGGCCCAGTAGATTAAATGCACTCAAGTGTGCACTGCTGTGCTGACTGCTGTTATTTTAAAGCCATCACTGCTTTGCTCGCTGCTTTTAATTCCAATTTCGACTTGGGAATTAAAGGTACTTCAAAATCTTAACCTACCTTATTTTTACCTATAAGTCACCCCTAAGGTCTACCCTAGGTGCCCAAGGGGTAGGGAGCCATATAAAAATAAGCAGGCATATTGTAAATGATGTGAGGGAAAAACTGCAAATTAGTTTTTTCCCCATTGTAGAAATTAGCTCCAAGGCTAACATGGGAATGCTTTATTTAACATTAATAAAGTCTAACTATTGACAGGAGGGAGCTCAAAGAATAATTAAAATTGTCTAAATAATAGTTAAAATAAATGGAATTTGCCAAGATTAAATTTATTATAACAATATCAGATTTTTGTTGTTGTTGTCCTCATATCATCTCCAATCAATAATAAGCACCCTTCCACATTCCAAACGCCCACATGCTTACAAGATTGGACTCTCTTCTTCAAGCAAAGAAACATTATTGGGCTACCTCGGGTACGACTTGCTTCCTAGGCCCACTGCTGTAAGAAGATATAATCATTGGAAGGATCAGTTTGCTAAATATTCAGCATATCTCAAATTCTCCACCATCTTTTCTCTTGTTTTCCCATTTATCAATCTTCTCAAAGAAAGCCACCAGACTTTTCCAAGCATGCTAAGAAGGCATAGAGGTTTGAGTCTATAACCTACACATTTCCCTTCTTGCAATCAGAATTAAATAGAACATCAGATTTCTTTGCTTTACATGTAGAGAAGAACAGCCCCAAATCTTGCTGCCTTATTCCAAACATGATTAAGACAGTGATTACCTCCACGGTGATACCCAAAGAATCAGAGATGGTCTTACCCACAGCAATCCAGAATTATTTTAGCTTTGGTCAAGTAGCAAGCTTATGCATGTCGTCCGCTCCGTTTCTTCCACACCATTTACAATTGGAGTCACCACATTCCCTTATTTTTGCTAACCTTTTCGGGGTCCAATAAACTCTATGAAGAGTAAAAAAATGGTTCTTCCTTAATGCAGTAGATTTAATTACCGTATTAAGTGTAAATAAAGATACTTGCCATAACTCTTCCACCTCAGCATTCGGCAAGCATCCAGCCCATGCGAAGAATGATGCTCTCATCTTATCGTTGGCCGCTGTGAGTAAATGTTGATAGCACTGTGCCACTTCCTTCTTTCTAACCTGTGGGTCTTGGAGGTCGATTTCCATTTGGTTTGGATCCACTCTTGTCCAATCCTGACTCTTGAGCCATGAGTTTGCTGTATACATTTTGAATCTAGAGATTCTCCCTTCAGTCTTATAACTCCAATATTCCCAGGTCAGATTCTGTCCCTCATCTAGCAGCTGCCCCTATCTATGTATACCACTCTGTTTCAAAGGATTCCTAAGAACATCAAGCATACATTCTAGGGTACAGGGGAGTCCCATATGGGTGACAACTTACTGTAATATATACAATGCCCAAAAGTGATCTGACCTCAAACCAGATTTTAGCTGCTGCTTGAAGACATTTTAATATGAACTTCTTAAAGTATTTTGGAGCCCCACATTTGTAGGAGAAGACATCCTTGGGCAAGCCGCATAGCATTATACATAGCACCAACTAAGGTCTCATCTGGACAGGATAATAACATTCTGTTGTTTTTAAGCTGTAGAGCCCAACAATACAGTTGAAGGTCAGGAAGCCCCAACACCCCTGCTCCAGCCTTCCTCCTCAACTTCTTCCAAGAGACAATTGCAGAGCAGAGCTCACTAAAAATTGTGTGAGTACTCCCAGCATTGCCTTTTTTTGTTTTTTATTGCTGCCAACATTTTGCTGCCAGTTATTTCCTGTTCTTGAGACAGTTGCTTTCTTTGAAGCCAAAAATATATGTCTACTCTGTTTGTTGCAAGATCCTCTGTGTATAGTTCCTGAAAGAGCACATTAAAGACCTCTCTTATCTTGCTGCTATCTTCTGTTATATGCCCCAAATCAACATTGATCATCCTAATATAGGTTTCATTCCTTTCCAACCTTGTTTGCCATGCCAACAATTTTCCACAGCACTCCCCCTGCACTATGTCCCTAGCTCTACTAGCTTTCCACTGTTGCGGACCTTCTCTTCTTTCTGAACTCTAAATTTTATTTGCAGCTCCTTAAGGCTGCAGCTTTCAACTTCCTTTCCTCCTTACTCAATACCTCACTTTTCAGCACCGTTTCGAATTTCCCCATCCCTTCCTCCAATCTAGAGAATTCTACTTTTTTTCCCCTTGCCCAGTTTACCGATAAACTTTTAAGAGTCCCCCTTAACCAGGCTTTATATGTATCCCATAATACATGCAGGGGGACCGATATCATATTCCAAGAAAATAACTCTTCTGAACCATGTGCCAGTTTTGCAACTATGCCCTCCAGAATTAAAAAAACCTTTGGTTGATTGTCCACCTCAGATCTACTTTTAGGAGCAGAGCTGCATGGTTTGAAAGGTGGATAGGTAGATGCTCTATCCCCACCACTTTCTCCACTTCTTTCCTGTCCTTAAAGAGAAAATCAAGTCTGGAATAGTGACTATTATTTTTGCTGCAGAAGGTGTAGTCCCTCCAGCTCCCCTTTACTCTGCGAAAAAAATTGCATAGGTTGTAATCTTCCAGCATATCCACCAGATAGGCCCTCATCTTTGGGGAATTGATCTATATTCGTACAGAGGATCTGTCCAGATTGTTATCTAAAAGGATATTAAATCCCCCCCTAAAATACTGGGTGCATTAAAATCAAACAAACTGGAAAAAAGAGTGTGCCAGATGTGAAACATCAACTATAATCGTGCCATAAAAACTCACTCACGTATATAAACTCTGATACAGATTAACCTCCATGATAATCCAACAACCCCTTCATCCGCTCTATACTGAACCAACTCCACTCTTGCTTTAAATATAAGGGCTGTACCTTTAGTATAATGCGATTGGTCAGTAGCAACTACATTTTCTACCCACTTTTGTTTTAAAAAATAGATCTCTACATTCCTGTTTCCTAAGGTGAGTTTCTTGCAGCATAATTATTTGTGATTTATGCTGCCTTAAATACTGCAGGATGGTTTGCTGCCTCTTTTTGACCCTCAGCCCATTTACATTCCAGCATATTATTTCAAGGACCCCTCACCCCCTGTGCTCATTTTCTTATTTCTGGAAGGCTGCTTCTGTTTGGTGCTGTTCTACTACGCCAACTTGAGGACGCAAAGTGTTTTATAATTTTTTCCCAATGCTCCCCACCCCATATGCTCCCTCTCCGGGAACCCTCCCCACCCTGAAACTAGGCCTATCCATAGCCTATTTGAGCTTATCTCTGAGGGAGTGTTGATACCTCATTTTCCTTGCTCATTTATTTTTCCAATGTGCATTTTATTTTGCCACAAACTTTCAGGATGGTGGAAACCTTAGTTGAACACTGGCCCCGGCCTTTTCAACTCTCCCATTCTGTTTCCCATCTCATCTTATTTTAAAGGTGGACCCCAATGCTTGCAGTGATTTTTCCTTCACAGGCAAGATTAACAGCTTCTCTTTTACAGTATAAGATAGACAATTCACCAAAATCTCCTGGGGGGTTTTGTGCCCTGGGTGCAATTTAAAGGGGTCTCTATGCACATGCTGGATTTCACCCTCAAGGTTGACAAAACTCTCTTCCTGTGGGAAAGCACTGCTCAGCAGTTTTATCACAAAAGATTTAATATCTGTCCCTTTTGCACCTTCCACAACCCCCAAGATTCTAATGGTGTTCCTCCTGGCATTGTTTTCCAACGTTTCTAATTCACCAGTCAACATCTTCTCCCTTTGTTTCAAGTGTACTACTTCCTGAGTGTTTTCTTGGACTGCTGTCTGGAGTCCTTGTATCCCACATTCTAAATCTGGTGTACGTTGTGCTAGGATCTCAATCTTTGCCTCCAGATTGTAGCAGGTCACCTGGATCACCTTTTGATTGGACTCAGAAATCAAGAAACGCTCTTTAATTTCCTGTGATAGTTGACCTAGCATTCCCTGCATTTAGTCCAACCCCTTAGAGTCACCATTACCAGACTATCCAGTTAATGTATCTCAGCCTGAGATATCACTCTGTTCAGCCACAACTCCTTCTATATCAATGTTTAACTCCTCTACTAATAAGCAGGAAAATGAATTTTTCGTGGGGTCTGCCGGATGTACTGAAACCCCACCTTGTCCCCCCTCATCCACATTCATTATCCCTAGCCTGTTCAAATGATTCTTTGGGGCCAAGGTACCCCCACTTCGCTCCCCACTTCCCTCCTCACACTCTTCTCTTCTTAGGTCTGATCTGACCTTGAAGTAGGATTTTAGCGAGGGGGTAATTTTGTGGAGTTTGGTGGCTAGAAGGTCCTGCTTTTCCTTCAATTTAGCAGTAGTTCTGCTCTAGTTGATGTGGACTTACTGGCAGAATTTTTAGTCGAGCGAGTACTGCTTTGAGGTTTTATATGATTAGTTAGGACCTTCACTGGTAGGAGGGAACTCCTTTTTTCGGTCTCAAAATTATCCTCACTCACTGCCCACAAAGAGTTATGGGACCTCACTGTACATCTAGTGGCGCCCTCCTGCTGTTCTTCCACCCTTCCTGCTCTTGTCTGCACTGAGTGCTTATGTTCCTTATGTTTATTCTGTTGACACAACTGTATATCTAAATTGCTATCATACTGGGGACAAGTTACCCCAAAAAACTTACCCTCAGTCCCAGTGAGCTCAGTATCCATCAGGGCATGCTTGCGGATACAGCGTCCAAAACTGCTAATCCTGATGATTCTAGAAGATACAGCAAGGCTCTTTCCGGGCTCCCCCGGACGTAACACCTCTCCTTTGCCGACTCAACATGTGCTGATTCTGCCAACTCTACCACCAACGATGTTGCAGCCTCGCAGGAGAATGTGCTGCACAGCATGAAGCTGCCGAAGCTGAACCGCCACTATGAAATTGCGCTACCATCCGTTGCTCACACAGTACCCTGTTGGTGCTGCCTGGGACAAAGAGGGAGGAACTTCCCCCTCAACACCTCACAAGTTAGTTGAACATTGCATCTAGATTGTATTTGGCCCTCCCTCTCGATCGCTCCCGACCAGCCCCTCAGCCAGCGGCCATGTTCCTGCCTCAGCTCCTGTTCCCGCTTGACAGAAAAGATGTTATGGAACTTGCTTTTCTGATGTGCCTGAATTCAGCTATGGAGCAGCCTCTCCTGATTGGCCAGCCTTTGACAGGCTGAGCCAAACTGCTCTAATGAGGTGTGAAGTGGCCTGAACGGAAACAAAGAGACATCTGGTTGGAGGAGAACTGCTGCTGCCAAGCACAGGACAGGAAGGCGGCTGGGTAGCCAAATTGGTCTTCAAAGGGAGAAAGATAGTTAGTGCATGAGCCAGGCCCAACCCCACTTCTTGCACACCAAGCCAGATAGGAGCCCCTGTAATTGAATTAGCATAGGGGCTGGAAGGGGAGCGTTAGGGAAAGTTAGCCACACATGAAGGTTGGGTAAGCCAGATCTAAAGTGAACAGTGCTTTCTGGGACAAGAATTTGTCACAGTTCACTGAGAGTGGTTATCACAGAGTGTGGCACCCTGCACCCCTTTTGTCAGGGGTGCCTCTTTGTTGCCAGCCCAAAAGCCTGGCTAAATATGGGAGAGCTGCCCAGTAACTCAGATCCCTGCCTAGAAATAATACTAATAAGAAGGACTGCCCTACTGAACCCCTGGTCTGCACCCACCAAGAAGGACTGCACTCATGAAGATTTCAATGCTGCACACTCTGGGCTTCACAAAAAGAGGACTTTACATTGCATAAAAAGTTTGAGGAGTGGAATCCCTGAAAGCAACAAGGTACAAAAGATCTTTAAGAAGTAAACTGCATCAACTCCACCAAGGAGAGCCCAGCTGAATAGCGTCCAGTAGAGTTTTAGGGATTTGACCATATGCATCATGGGAACTGAAGTCCCAACTGTCCAAGGAGCAGATCACAGCTTCTGGACCCTTGGCTGGTGTTGTGAACCCTCAAACACTCAAAAGACACATCTGGAGAAGAAGGATTGCCCTGCTTGACCCTTGGACTTCACAAGACAGGACTGCACCTGATGCACCCACAAGACTTCACAACAAAAGGACTTTGCCTGTCTTAAAGGGTAACGAGTGGACTTCTGATCAGAAACAGGTAGAAACATGCTGAAAGAGGTACCTGCAACCTCAAAAACAAGGACAACCCCAGCTGACAAGCTTCACCTGGATTTTACTTGGATTGTCCAGGTGCATTGTGGGAGTTGAGTCTCAGACCCCAAGAAGCAAACCAGAGCTTCTGAAGAATTGGCTGGTGCTGGGGACCAATTTTCTGCATCAAGAAACACTTTTGGAAGTAAGTGTAAAAGTGTTACATCAAGGGTGGCCTGAACTCTTGACTATGTCCCGGTCCAGAGCAACCTTTTTTACCCCTTTGAGCGCTATTTGCTTCTAAGCACTAGTTTTTCTTTTAATTTTTTTAAATTCACATCTCCGGTTCCCTACATTGGATTTTTGTCATTTTGGTGTCATTCTAATCATAAATATATTTGCTATCTATATAAATTGGTGTTGGAGTTTTGTGTGTTGTGTCTTAACTTATTTATAGTATTGGTACTTTTAAATGCTTTGCCAACCTGTCTCCTAAGTTAAGCCTGTCTGCTCGCAGCCAAGCTACAAAGGGTTGAGCAAGGATTAATTTACTAAGAACTTGACTGGACCTTATATGTGGTTGTGGTGTTATTACTATCTATAGGTACCTACTTGCACCTACTATTGAACCACCTTCCAACGATTACTGTTTCTTTGGTCAGGCCATATTGATTTATCTGTGTACATATTCCTGAAATCTGATTTAGACTTTAGGAGATTCCAAAGCTTTATATTGATTATCTTGATATAAATTTCTGAATTTAAAGTCGGCATACAACAAAGTTTTTTCTCTTTGTGATGTTTAGTAAAAGAGTTGTTCTTAATTTGTAAGCCACTTTCAATCATTCAATCAATCAATCAATCAATCAGGGATTTGTGAAGCGCACTACTCACCTGTGAGGGTCTCAAGGGAAGTCAATCAATCAATCAATCAATCCATTTGTAAAGCGCACTACTCACCCATGAGGGTCTCAAGGCGCTGGGGGGGGGTGCTGCTACTGCTCGAATAGCCAGGTCTTGAGTAGCCTCCTGAAGGTTAGCTTTCATCTGAATAAATAGTCCATATGAGTATCACTTTTCCTTAAATCCATTGCCATTTCATTTTCCCATATTACTCCCTCTACTAGATATGAAGTTATAAGCATAAATTCGAATTTGGTGGATGTGTTACTCCATCACAAATATGAATAATATTCCATCCGCCTTATTACAAGTGCCATAGAATACAAGAGACTTGGAATAAGGCAGACAGGATATCGTTCACATTTATGACAGAGTATCCTGCCCACCAAACTATAAATCAGGCCCTTTCTGTTAAGTCATGTTAAGTTAAGGATATGGTAAGTGTTCAGTATGTGATGGTTGATCAAAGTTTTTGCAATGTAATAGATCAGTGTTTCCCAAACTGTGGGTCACAAGCCAATTTATGGTGTGTCTCGAAAGAGCAATAAATAAAGATGCCTTTATATTTTGCATGAATTTTGTCACATTTGCTGTGTTTTAAAGACAGAGTTCAAATATTACACTATGGGGCCGATTACGATGGCGTTCGGAAAAGCATTCGGACCTCCGTGGTAGCGGGAAATTTCCGCCCGCAGGTACCGCGGCAAAACCGTTGGTCAGATTAGGATGCACTGCCTGAAAATCCCTACCGCGGCGGTCGGATTCCAGGATACACCGCCGGGAAAGTCCGGAATATCTGAAAATCCGTCCGCTGTGGTCGGAATTGCTGCGGAAAGACCCCAAACCGCCGTTCGAACAGCGGTCAGGAATGCGTGGAGGTGTCCGGGAGTGGATTTTCGCTATCCGATGTAGTGTTTCCGCTGTCCCCGAATGGCCGGATTCTCCGCTGCAGTGTGATGGGCTGTTTGAGGCATCGTGATTCATCCGGCGGTCGTAACCGCAATACGCACGGCGGTCCCTCTCTATTGGCTCCGTCCGCCACCGCTGCGGAAGGAGATTTCTGGTGGATCCCGAAACTCCGCAGCGGACGGGAAATGGGCTATCTTTGCCCATCGTAATACGGCGGACGCAAGGACCGCCAATGGAGTGCGGAAAAGGACATTTTCCGCCAGCACCGCGGATGTGCCTACGACCGCCATCGTAATCGGCCCCTATGTCTTCTGACAAATTGCAGCTTGTTTTTATCTAATGAGGATTGGTGTTTACTTTTCTTTCTCTGACTGCAAAGTGAGAACAGTTTTTTTATATCAACTATGTGACAATCTTGCTGGAGCAAATGTAATTTGAAAGTAAAGGGTGTAGGATGCAATGTTTTGGAACACAACAATATTTAAATATCTGTGAATGAACTGTACACATATTTCACAATATATCACCAGTAAGGACAAGAAACCTGAAGCACATTATTGTTGCACATATGATGGAATCAAAGATTTTAATAGGATCAAACCAAATCAAGACACTTACTTGGTGATGAGCAAATTATAATAAATTCACTGAAACCTGTATGTCTGTGCAAATTTACTAGCCATTTCAATGGAAAATATTCTGTCTGTAAATGACAGTGTGCTGCCACACGAGGCTTTAATAAGATATTTGTAAACGTGTGCTCCAAAATGCACAACCAGCTACATACTGCACCCTTATCACACTCCAGCTGAATACATTTGCTACACTTTGTGTGAAGCTCCCAATTATAGAACAAACCCTTGCAAGTATTCCCAATCAAGGGTGAAACTTCCAGTGTTTTGCTGCCATTTTATTTTACTTCACAAAGTGATTACAATAGAGAATGTGCTCACTACACATAATCATACACAACCATCCAATTTGTGTACCAATTTCGTACAAATAGGCGTGACCATGTGGTCAGAGCTATGGAGTTTGGATTTAGGAAACCAGATTTGAATCCTGCATTGGCACCAGTAGCCACTGCTACTGGACCTGAGTGGTAGGGCGAGGGAGGGGGCAAGGGGTTGGGGGAACGAAAAAGCTAAAAAAAAATGTACCTGTGAAGGCAGGCTGTCGCCTCTGCTCCGTCCTCTTGTTCCTGTCTCTGGTCCAGCAGCAGGAAGCACCTGACTCCCAGCCTTCCAATTGCCTGTGCAATTGCTGCAATGCAGGGTTGTGATTGGTCATGGATTTTCATACAGCCAGGGAATGGGGCCCTGAGCATGTTCTCCATGCAGGCTGTAATGCAGCCTGCATGGAGAAGATGTGAAGTGTGCATGAATGTTTGGCCGGCCCGAGATCAGTCATGCGCACTTAGGATTGGGAAAACCACTCCTCCCCTGCTTCTCTGTTGTCGGAGAAGCCCTGCCCCAAATGCAAAGCTGCAGCAGAAGGAAACATAAAATGATATTAATGTGAGTTATTATTATTTTATGTTTCCTGTGAAGCAGTGGGGCGACGCTCCGCTGCCTTTGCTGAGGAGCTGCCACTGATTGGCACTTAATCCCCTGTCCTATTTCCCTATTCATGTTAAATGTGGGGGTGCCACACAGCACCCCTGCAGCCCCGGGGACCGCCACCTCCCTGGGGCTATTTACTCATTAGGCGTGGGGGGCTCCTGCTCCCCCACGTAGCCCCAGTGACCACCACTTCTATGCTATGCTCAAATAATTTGTGAGGGGGTTCAAGCCACCCTACACAGCCCCGAGGACCACCATTTCCCCAGGGATTTAGTATTGTTGGAGGGGGGCTGGGAAGCCCCCCTCGTGGAGCCATAAATGGCCCTGGGGACCAACACCCCCTAGGGCCAGCTCCAGCGATCTCCTGGGTTGCCCACCCCCGGGACATTGCAGTTTGTTATGGCATGGCATCAGATGTCATCAGTGATGTCACTGACCATGTCATCAGTATTGTAATATGTGACATCATCAGTAGTGCATTGCGGGGGCGTGAGTTATAGTTAGTTCAGCTAACTATAACAGCTGAATTTCTCTAGTTTTGTACAAGTGAAATGTCAGCCTAACTATAATGTTCCTGCAACCTGTAAATTATATTATGGATTGGTGTCTCCATGATTGGCATATTTGATTTACTGGTAAGTCCCTAGTAAAAGGCACTGGGAGTGCCAGGGCTTGTAATCAAATGCTACTAGTGGGCCTGCAGCACTGATTGTGCCACCCACAGAAGTAGCCCTGTAAAGGTATCTCAGACCTGCCACTGCAGCATCTGTGCACAGTTTTTACTGCCATGTCAACTTGGCAAATGCAACCACTTGCCAAACCCTAACCTTCCCTTTTAGTACATGTGAGTCACCCCTAAGGTAGACCCAAGGTACCCCTATGGGCAGGGTACAGTATATTTGAAAGGTAGGACTTTTACTGGTGTGTGTGTGTCATGTCCTGATAGTGAACCACAGTGTAATTTTTTTTCACTGTTGAAAGTCTATCTGCCCCATAGGATAGAATTGGGGAACACTCTTACGTGCAGCACATCTTTTGTTATCTATATGCTGGAGTGCCCATGCAAACTGAAATATATTGGCAGCACCACCCAGATGGTGAAAAAATGGGTACTAGAACATAAGAGAGCCATAACGAATACAGACCAACACTACCCAGTAGCCCGCCTTTTTCAAAGATACCATTTTTGAGACAGTACATTATTAAGTTTTCTTTCAATTGAACAGATTCCTAATCCATATAGATGGGGTAATAGAACCCTAAAACTCAGGCACACTGAGTCTAAATACATTGTAGAGTTCCAAATCAAGAGCCCTGGGGGTCTTAACATGAATGAGGAACTTGGAGCCCATCTACAGGAAGTTTAACTAGTTTGGTCTTCTTTCTCAGAGTCCTCCCTCAATAGTATGCTTCTAGGGATAGAACTCACTGTAAGATGTACCTTCATGATGTACATGTAGGTTTTTATTGTATGATACACTTATATTGATATGTATGTGTTTTTTTCTGTTTATTTTTCCCACAGGAAGAAAGGAAGAGGCCCACCCTGCAGTGGCAGATCACCTACACGGGCTCCCTACCCTTTTCTTCAGAGGCACCTTCAGGTGGCATGCTTTCACAAATAAAATGATGCACTTTTTACAGAGTTTCTTTTTGGTTTTGTGGAACCGTTTGCAGCATTTGTATGCCAGTATGCATGTGTATATATCTGGTGGCTAGCATCCACATGGGAGATTGGATGACCATTTCATGTCCTGCATGGTCAGGCACTTGCCCTACATTGTTTTTTGACCATTCCTCTTTTCCCATGAAATTACCACTGGTGAAAATGACATGCACTGCACACACGGTGCACACTTGGGCATCTGCCCAAATTGGGGAATCCTGCCCCGTAAAGCATGACTGGAACCACCTCTTACCCAGGGGTAACCGTAATTGGGCACGTGCCCGTTATTATTGATCTCACTAGAGCTTTCCCTCAGTTGGATACCTTTGGGGAGGACCTACAGGAAAGACAATAGTCTACTGCTGTCATACCTGTGGCTAGTAGCTGAAGACCCTGGTATTTATACGTGCAACAGATGTTGGTATGACACATACACGAGGAGGTTCCTTTCGGGTTTCAAATTCATTTACATATCTAGGATTTTTCCTAGTTATCCATTGTTTACCACACACCCGGTCCACAGGACTTTTTTCAATCTAACTTTATTGTCCCACACTGGGAACTACACACGTTACTAGGCCATCAATTGCAGGTGCTCCATTGGTGTGAACTACATTGACATGCATCATGTGTAGATTGGTGATATACGTATTTATCTAACTGTTTTCTCACCAACAATTATACCCTCATCACTATTGTTGTTGCACCTGAGGTTACAAGAAATTACATGCCCATTCACTATAAGATGTCCGACACGTTTGTTCTGTATTTAGATTGTTCTGAAGTCCTTTGTTTATTTCGAAACTCTGTACTTATGTCACTAACAGTGTATGATTTTCTACGTGTGAGCAAGGCTGGAGGTCAGCCGAAAAGCGTTTTGAGGAGCCATTAAATCTTCAGCATTTCATATTGTGGCGTGTCCTGAAAGTGTGTTATTCCCGGTGAGGGGTTGGACTCATTTTGATATATATATCTATATATATATATATATTTATATCTATACATCTATCTATATATATATTCACTGAAAAAACCATAGGTTACAGGGATGTTATAGTTAGTTGGACATTTTACTCGTACAAAACCAGAGAAATTCTACCGTTATAGTTAGTTCAGCTAACTATAACTCGTGCCCCCGCAATGCACTGCTGATGACGTCACATATTACATCATTCATGACATGGTCAGTGACATCACTGATGACATCTCAAATGACATCACTGATGACATCACTGATGGCATCATCCAGTGACTGTGTGTTTCTATAAAGTTTAAATATGTTTTATATATATGCCAAGGTGTGTATTGAAGAATGAGTGGGTGTATAAGTGTCTGGATGTTGGATTTAGAAGGTGCGTGACTGACTGTTTAAGTGAGTGATTACATGTGTCTTACTGAATGCATCAGTTAGTGACTAAACTGTGTGAATGTCTGTATTAACCCTGGGCGTAGTTCGCGGAGATTTGCTACGCGAAACTCCACGAAGTTACAAAAAAACTCTGCGAAGTTCTGCGAGTAGCGGAGTGCAGTGCGAACTGCAATTTGTGCTGGTATTCCTGCCGCTTGGGTAGAAATTCTACCTGAGCGGCAGCTCGCGCTCGCGAACTTACCGTTCGCGATTGCAAACTTACCGTTCGCGATCGCGAGCGGGGAAAAAACCCTGCTGCACATCGCGAAGCAGAGTTTTCTGCACTCCGCGAGCTCCGCGGAGTGTGGAGTGCAGAAAACTCTGCAAACTCCGCGAACGGAGCAAAGTTCACTACCCAGGCCTAGTCTGTATCAGTCTGTCTGTTGTTGTGTAAGCTGCTGCATGGGTTGGTGAGTAGCTACATGAGTGTCTATATGGGTTATTGATTGGTTGCCTGAGTATTTGTATGGGTGCCTGAGTGTGTGTGTGGGTGGGTGGGAGGTGTGTGACTCTGTGCATAGATGTGTGAGTGGTTGATTCACTGGGTGTATGGGTTCAAGAGTGCATGTGGAAACAGCTGTATGGGTGGGTGAGTGTGTGTATGGGTGTGTTGGTGAGTGAATGGATGTCTCATTGGTACATGTCCAAGTAACTACATAAATAAAAGGCAGTGTATGTGAGAGTTGGCGTATAGAAATGACTATACGTGAGAGTCAGTGATTGTGAGAGTGGCTGTATGGATGAGTGTGTACTTGTATCAGTGATTGTGTAAGAGAGTAAGTATGCGTTACTATCTGTATGAATAAGTGAGGTGGTGTGTGTATAACTGTGTAGGTGAGTAAATGGAACTGTGATTGATTCTTTGCATGAGTGACTAGGATGAGTACATAACTGACTAGGATGAGTGCTGGTGTGTCAATGTCTATATAAGTGTATGAGTGCATTTGATAGTGTTCTATTGATCAGTGACTGCATGTATGACTGATTGTATGGGTGAATGGGTAGATGTGTGTCTAGACCTAGGAATCACTGAGTGGGTATGTAGTAACTGGTATTAGTGTGTCAATGGTATCGAAAATGGTAGTCTGTATTTTACAGTGAGTGTATCAAAGGTTATATTAGTGTGTGACAAGGTACATCAGATTGTCACATGGATGATGTCATCAGTGATGTCATTTGAGATGTCATCAGTGATGTCATCAGTGATGTCACTGACCATGTCATGAATGATGTAATATGTGACGTCATCAGCAGTGCATTGCGGGGCGCAAGTTATAGTTAGCTGAACTAACTATAACGGTGGAATTTCTATGGTTTTGTATGAGTGAAATGTCCAACTGACTATAACGTCCCTGAAACCTATGGTTTTTTCTGTGAATTTCTAAGGTTTTTGAAATGCTAATTTCTAACTATAACGTGCCTGAAACCTATGGTTTTTTCAGTGAATTTCAAAGGTTTTTTTAAATGCCAAGTTCTAACTATAACGTGCCTGAAACTTATGGTTTTTTCAGTGAATTTCAAAGGTTTTTTAAATACAAATTTCTATCTATAACGTCCCTGAAACGTATGTTTTTTTCAGTGAATTTCAATGTTTTTTTTAATGCTAACTTCTAATT
This sequence comes from Calotriton arnoldi, assembly GCA_963921515.1. NCBI lineage: Eukaryota > Metazoa > Chordata > Amphibia > Caudata > Salamandridae > Calotriton > Calotriton arnoldi. The sequence continues at coordinate 77,442 of CAWUFW010021869.1, forward strand.
ATAATGTTTATTTAACCTATAGTTTTTTCCGACACCCAAGAAGGACACAACACCCACTGCCACAACCCTCAGGACCTCCCCCCCATACCACCCCTCTCCCTACTGTAATTGTTTTTATTTGTTATTTAAACTATATAATGTCTTCTTGTTTTTTTAAATATTAAACAACTACATACAGTATGAAAGGGAGCCCTGCCCAGAGCCACATCTGAAGATCAACACATGTCATAGACCTACTGATCAAGCAGCTCCGACACCCAAGAACGCCACAACACCCACTACCACCCCCAGGCCCCCCCCCTCTACCACCGAGGCAGCGCAGAACAAGACAGCGAACTTTCCGAAAATGGCATGGCCCCTCAGCCACACAATAGCTGAATATTGGGACAGGTGTGAACAAACTATATGTGAAGGAAGCATTTCACCCATGTTTAACAATGCACACAATGCAAAGTGTAGCGGTGATGTGCTGGACACATCTCAGTATGCAGAACACACACCTCTCCATGTGCACAAATACTACTGGTGCTTGTAGTGTTATGGACAGTGGACCTAACCATGTTACGTCAAACACTAGGGAAGATCTCAGTCATGTAGCTGTGTCGTCCCCCCCTGTAAGCATAAGCGTAACCGGAGTGGGCTGGTCCGACATACGCCACTTCAGCGTAGGAGTGTGAATAAATAGGCCAGAGCTCTGGGCGTGGTTCACTTGTGGGAAGGCCAAAGCATCTGCCAGGGCGGCGCCCCTCACCCTGCCACGAGGCCGCCAACATGACCGCCAGCCTCCTCAGCCGATCGCTGGCTTCCACCACACAGGCCCCCAGCGGCACAGCACCGCGGACTTATGTCTGTACAAACTACTGCCTTCGATATACACTGCGGACAGCAAGGCTCACAATTCAGATCGAGTCGCGATTGCAGATGACGCAGTCCCGTAGGCAAGAGACATTGCTGAAGTCAACAACACATGGCTGTGGGCCCTTCCTGACTGCTGCCTCCGGCCTACACTGCGGTCAGTAGGGCTCACAATTCAGATGGAGTTGAGATTGCAGATGACGCAGTCCAGTAGGCAAGAGACATTGCTCAAGTCAACAACACGTGCCTGTGGGCCCTTCCTCACCGCTGCCTCCTGCCTCCACTGCGGTGAGTAGGGCTCACAATTCAGAGCGACTCGCGATTGCAGATGACGCAGTCCAGTAGGCAACAGACATTGCTACCAGTGCGGCCAGCCCGGACCACGCATCATCGCTGACTGCGCACACGCTAAGTGCTTCAAGTACCCCTAACTCTGTGCAGCTCAAGTCAACGCCACGTGGCTGTGAGCCCTTGATGACCACTGCCTCCAGCCTACAATGCAGTTAGCAGGGCTAACAATTCAAGATTAGTTCTGATGCTAATTGTGTAACAGAGTATAATCAGTTAAGAAGACTGTATGCTCCCAATCTGTGCAGCTCAAGTTAACGTCACGTGGCTGTGGGCCCTTGCTGACCACTACCTCTGGCCTACACTGCGGTCATCAGGGCTCACAATTAAAATTAAGTCTTGATTCATTAATTACAGAGTCCAGTAGGCAAGTAACTATCACAGGCCTAAAATCTACATAATATCCTTTTAGTATCCTTGCTTCAAGAACTTTTTTTATATCAGTTATAGCTTTAGTACAATCACCAAATTCATCTTCAAGTGCAAACGAACACTCATTAGCAGTCTACACTGCGGGCAGCAGAGCTCGCAATTCGAATTTTGGACACATGGTGCCACTAACCCTGTTCAACACAAGCCGCGACACGTGGTGCCACTAACCCTGTTCAACACAAGCCGGTGACACGTGGTGCCACTAACCCTGTTCAACACAAGCCGATCCCACATGTGGAACTGTGTCCTGAGTCCTGAATGGCAGTGACCCCAAGTTCGTGGCAGCGACCACAGCACCAGACTCCCTTAGATCAGTGAGGCATATTTCCATATGCAAGGCCGGCTACAGGTGGTGGCACTAACCCTGTACAACACAAGGCATGACACGTGGTGCCACTAACCTTGTTTAACACAAGCCGATCCCACATGTAGAACTGTGTCCTGACTCCTGAATGGCAGTGACCCCAACTTCGTGGCAGCAACCACAGCACCAGACTCCCTTCGATTAGTGAGGCGTATTTGCATATGGAAGGCCGGCGACACATGGTGCCACTAACCCTGTTCAACACAAGCCGATCCCACATGTGTAACTGTGTCCTGAGTCCTGAATGGCAGTGACCCCAAGTCCGTGGCAGCGACCACAGCACCACACTCCCTTCGATCAGTGAGGCATATTTCCATATGGAAGGCCAGCAACACGTGGTGCCACTAACCCTGTTCAACACAAGCCGATCCCACATGTGTAACTGTGTCCTGAGTCCTGAATGGCAGTGACCCCAAGTCCATGGCAGCAACCACACCACCAGGCTCCCTTCGATCAGTGAGGCATATTTCCATATGGAAGGCCGGCAACACGTGGTCCCACTAACCCTGTTCAACACAAGCCGATCCCACATGTGTAACTGTGTCCTGAGTCCTGAATGGCAGTGACCCCAAGTCCGTGGTAGCGACCACAGCACCAGACTCCCTTTGATTAGTGACGGGTATTTGCATATGGAAGGCCGGCGACACTGAACCTGAACTACGCAGGCCGGTGGGGCCACCAACCTATGCACGTGGCTGTGGGCCCTTGCTCACCGCTACCTCTGGCCTACACTACGGTCAGCAGGCCTCACAATTCACATAGAGTCCCGATTGCACATGACACAGACCAGTAGGCAAGACACATTGCTCGCAGTGTGGCCCATCCGCACCAAGCATCATCACAGGCTCATACAGTCTCAATGCTTCTGGTGCCACTAACTGTGCACCTCAACTCAACGCCACGTGGCTATGGGCCCTTGCTGACCGCTACCTCTGGCCTACACTGCGGTCATCAGGGCTCACAATTAAAATTATTTCTTGATTCATTAACTACAGAGTCCAGTAGGCAAGTAACTATCACAGTCCTAAACCCTACATAATATCCGTTTAGTATCCTTGCTTTAAGAACTTTTTTTATATCAGTTATAGTTTAGTACAATCACCAAATTCATCTTCAAGTGCAGACGAACACTCAATAGCAGTCTACACTGCGGGCAGCAGAGCTCGCAATTCGATTCTTAAATGCTAATTTCTAACAAGAAGATTGTACTTCGTAAGTGTATTCTATACTTATTTAATCTTTTCATGATACACCAACACTGCGGTCAGTAGGGCTCACAATTAAAATTAAGTATTGATTCATTAATTACAGAGTCCACTAGGCAAGTAACTATCACAGGCCTAAAATCTACATAATATCCTTTTAGTATCCTTTCTTCAAGAACATTTTTTATATCAGTTATAGCTTTAGTACAATCACCAAATTCATTTTCAAGTGCAAATGAACACTCATTAGCAGTCTACACTGCGGGCAGCAGAGCTCGCAATTCCAACTTTGGACACGTGGTGCCACTAACCCTGTTCAACACAAGCCGCAACACGTGGTGCCACTAACCCTGTTCAACACAAGCCTGCAACATATGGTACCACTAACCCTGTTCAACGCAAGCCGCGACACGTGTTGCCACTAACCCTGTTCAACACAAGCCGGCGACACCTGGTGCCACTAACCCTGTTCAACACAAGCCAATCCCACATGTGCCACTAACCCTGTACAACACAAGGCGCGACACGTGTTGCCACTAACCCGGTTCAATACAAGCCGATCCCACATGTGGAACTGTGTCCTGAGTCCTGAATGGCAGTGACCCCAACTTCGTGGCAGCAACCACAGCACCAGACTCCCTTCAGTTTTATTTGTTGTTGTTTTCTTTAAATAAAATGTTTTATATGTAAACCTATACATGACTAAGATTCTTGTTTGTCCAACCGCACAGGGACACTTCCGGGCCCAAGAAGGTTGTTGGGGGTATGTTGGTAATGTGGGAAGAGGGTGCTTTACCTGCTGATGTGGGGAGAGGCAGCGTGAAAGGGGTATCTCTCACAGAAAGAACTCCGATATGTTTTCAGAAATGCCTCGGACAGATACCAGCTGACGGACTGAATCACAAAATGGTTTTTCAATGCTTATGTAGTGTGAGTTATGAACAGTTCGCACCCAGGCTCGCAGAGGGACAACTGCGGCCCATCCGCTCGACTCACACACGCAGTACTATGACCCATCCGCTCCCAAAGGAACAGCAGCGTAGTACCTCGCAGAGGTACAGGCACAGTAGCGTACTAGCTCGCAAACGTAGAGAGCTGCGAGCCGACGGACTGGCTTCTAACGGCATAGCTGTGAAGTGGTGATGTTGGGCAGATGGAGCGTGAAAGAGTTATCTCGCAGAAACAGAGCTCTGGTATATTAAATTGCCCCCGAGACCTTTCTTTTATATTTTCACTCGATGCGAGAAAGCGCGCTTTCTGGACCAAGACCTTTCTCCCTGCCAAATTTGGCGTAATTCCGTTCAGCAGTTTGACCTGTAGCCTTGTCTAAAGTTTCCTATGGAAAATCCATTGAGAAAACATGTTTTCACCCCCCCCACATAGCTACCTGTCGCAGGCGTACTCGCTGTTGGTGTGCAGGTCAGTGGTCTAGTTGTCAGCATGTCACGGCCACTCTCTGAGGGCAGGTTTGCACACACACCACACCCATCTGGCACATGCGTCACAGGCCATGTGACCATGCAAATATAATGGATCCACAACGTCTCATCCTTTATTGCCGGTGGTGACTGGATGGCGGATGCTCCACGGGTCGCAATCATAAAGACTCATGAAAAGTTGCGCAGAGGGTTTGTCGCACCCTGAGCTCTATGGCCGTCAGGGGCCTACAACCATGTGGCACGGACTTGAGTTCCACAGGGTTATTGCCACCCGAAGCTGATGTGTTGCCGTCATGGGCCTACCACCACGTGGCGTGGACTTGAGTCGCACAGGGTTACTGCCACCCGAAGCTAATGTGGCCATCAGGGGCCTACCACCACGTGGCGCGAACTTGAGTTGCACAGGGTTAGTGCCAGCCAAAGCTGATGTGGCCGTCAGGGGCCTTCGACCACGTGGCGCGGACTTGAGTTGCACAGGGTTAGTCGCACCCTAAATTGTATGGCCGTCAGCGGCCTACCACCACGTGGCGCTGACTTGCGTTGCACAGGGTTAGCGGCACCAAAAGCTGATGAGGTCTCCACCATTGATGACTCAGGACTCAGCGACATCTGTGAGATCTGCCGGGCCGCGGACAAGCTGATGTGGTCTCTGCCATTCATGACTCAGGACTCAGCGACATCTGTGAGATCTGCCGGGCCGCGGAGCTTTAACGGGCACGTGGAGTGCCCACTGGTAGACAGTTCGGTGGCAGCAGGTAATTATTTGGTCATGGATGCGCAGAGGCGGCAGTATCTCTCTCTCTCTCTCTCACTTCCCTCTCTTCACTCTCTCTCACTCTCTTCCTTCCTTTTCTTCTCTTTCTCTATCTCCCTTCTCCCTTTCTCACTCCCTTTCTTTCCTTCCCTCTCTTTTTCTCTCTGGCTTTTCTTTCCTTCTCTGTGTCTCACTCCTTTGATATGCGCATTACACACGTCCTTATTTTGTGCTTTATTTTCCAGGCTGTGTCGTCGACATTCATGGTCCCGACAGGAGTCTTCCGCCTTGTTGTTTTGTGTTCAGTTTGTTAAATTTAGTTTATCCTTTATATATACGTTTACCTTAAAATAATGTTTGATAAAAAAAAAAAACATTCAATAAAGTTTTTGGTTGTTACTTAAGTGCTGTGTGACTCTTTCTCGTTCTTATTACTGTTATTTTGTGGTGTCCACCATGGTGTTAAATGTTGGGGCAGTTATCATGGGAATACTGGTGATGTCTGCACTTTGAACCAGCTTCTGAATAGTGTGTTATATTTATCTCAACTTTAGTTGCATTAAAGTGCTGATAATGAAATGCTGAGTAGGAGTTCCCGTGCAAAAAGACACGAGGTGCACCTTTGCGATTTATTCTAAATACTAAAATCCTGTATTGAATTGCACTGTGGAAGTGGGTGCACTTACAGTGTACACACAAAATCAATGAAGAAATGTCATTGTATTTATATTGATTGGGAATAGTGGGTCAGGTGCTGGATCTTGACGGGATACACTGCCCAGTTCATTTATTTTTCTGTACACGAAAAACCACATCACAACTTTGACAACAACTGCGATGCAAAACAAATTCCGGCGATAAGCCGCGTTAGCACCAGGGATTTTACACCTGCTTTCTGCTGGTGTTAAGCATGACGACTACCTGCAGCATGAAAGGGAACACAGCCAAGAGCCACACCGAAACACCCACAGGTGCCATACAGTCAATGAGCATGATACACTGATACCCATGAGGTCTACAACACTCATCGCAACAACCCCAGGACCGCCAACGCCCCCCGAACCCGCATCTGAGCAAGTGTGTCCGTGTGGTCATTGTGTTAGCATGATAGGCACCGGCCCTGCAACATCACAGTGTCAGCGGACGTTACCATGTCACCTCAGAGTTGGCAGTGAGCCTGGACATGTAGCTATGCACGCATCCTCCTGCATGCACAAGCGGCGTGTGCTGGTCCGGCATACACAGGTCAGCGCAGGGGTCTGCCTATCCGGCAAGGGGAACGGGGTGTCTCAGACATGTCCGTGTTCAGGAAGTGCGGTAAGTGTGTCTCTGTGTTCTGGTGTGGCTGCCACAAGGGCCGCAGCAGTCCATGTTGTACAGTGGCATGTACCACCTCCAAACTAGAGTCTCACCGTGTGGTTGGACTGCCCCAGGACATGCGCGAATAGGCATTACAATGGTGTGCCGTAGGAGTGCACGGGATACAACAGTGCACCGTACAAAAGTGTGGGGGCTCGTGGGAGGGAGGAGCAGCTGTTTGGCAATGTAACACACAGTGAACCCGCCCATGTGCCACGTGCTGGGCATCTCATCCATGATGACCAGGGTCGCAGACATCCCACGACACCCACGACCGGCCTTTGTACACATCCTGTATGAATGCAGCTGGAGAACTTACTGTAGGGATGAAAGGTTCTTTGTCTGAGCTATCTTGCAGTAGCACATCTGCTGCTCTGAGAAGGAACTTGCAAGTGGCCAGCCCCCCTGACAGATACGATAATATTTGCATCCGTCTCCCACACTACGCACTGCCCGATTTGAGAACAACGAGTACACATCCCACACTCAAAAGTCCTTCGTCGTAGTTAGCGTGCGTGAAATGGCCTTCACACGTACTCCCACCACACCCCTGCCCTGCACCCATTGCACACAGACCCGGCTCATTGCACCAAGCTGTGCCATTTCATCCACAAGACTGGCACACGGCAAGCCAGTGCAGCTACAAGCAGAGCCACTGACGCAATGGCAGAGCATCCCGAACACATGGTCGACTCCATGCACGTCCACCTATACCTTGCACATCTGCTGCATGTCCTGGGTGCACTGCCTTTGGCAGTACTACAGATCACTTACCGGCTGTGCTTCCGCATTGCGGACGTCACCTGCGTTCAACCTGTATTGCAATGTCGCACCTGCCTATCCGAGTGGTGCATGGACGTGTGCCTCTCCAACGAGTGGGTAGCTGACATGGATTACGACAGGTGTGTGCGCCCCCTGTTGGCCCACGACCAGGACTGTCATGGTGATGCCCGTTTATGGCATGCATGGATGTTTGGCATGCATGTTGGGAACTGGGCCTGGGAGATTGCACGTGTCGTAGTATGCAGTGAGCAAATTCACCCACTTCCCGATTCTGCTTTGGTGCACATTGGGTACAGTGGTTGGAGTCAGCACATCTGTCCCGGTCAGCTGATGGATTACGTCGACGACATGTCAAATATTGTGACCAACCATCACTCATTAGAAATAGTGGCTTACGCAGCTTCACTCGCGTTCATGGACGAGTGACAAGGTACCTCCAACCACGACTCGATGTGCCACATTGCACGTGTCCCTCCGCATCATTGCACGTTGTACATCTGGTCACATGTCCCAAAACAACAGTGGACATGGCTGCATTGGTGTCGAATCATGTCCGAAGCACGGACAACCAATGCTGCTTGACACTGACGTGTGTTGGTGATGGACTACCCCGAGGTGAACATGGACGTTTTCCTACGTTCCTTATTCAGCCATGCTGCTGTATTTCTCTGCATATCGTGGCACTACTCTTGGCCGTACTGACACGCACTTTTTTTTAATAAAGTTTCCACATTTTCACTTGTCTCCAAATGTGTAGTGTCTTCATTTGTATGCCAATGTGTGTGTCACGGACTCTCTGGCTGCCTGCCATACGTGAATTGCTACCCCATCCGGACTGTGGGTTTGTACTTATGCGTTCTCATGTGCCTGTTTCGTACTGACGCTTTTGGACGCTTATCCGCCTCAGGCGAGTGCATTTGTGTCCTGTGTTCGATTGTGTGAATCTTTGTGTTTGGACAACATTGTGTTGGATGTTGGTGTACTCTGCTTCCTATGTGTGTGTGCTGCATTGTGTGTGAGATGTCCCTTCATGTGAGCTTTTGTTCACCCTTCTCCCTTTCCGGCAGTGTGGTTTTCACTTCTATGCTTGTTCAGTGGTGTGATGTTGGCGGGTTGTGTGACTTGTGCTCCTTGTTGGTGTGTTTCATTTTGGCCATGGTTTGTCTATAGTTGTGCTGTACTTAATTGTGCATGTGTACCATTGTGGCCATCTTCCCCGTCCCCCACTCCCTGCTTCTTCCTCTTCCTGGTGCTGTTGTGTCTGTAATTTTGTTGCTTCACACATAAATACATGTAATGAACAAATTAGAATAGTTCCTTGATTCTTTTATGTTTCAAAACTTCTCTCTATTGTTTTTTTTAAATTTTTCCATATAAACAGTTTTTTTAATATTCAAGGAGACATAGAAGTCAGAAGTGCAACATATCCTATCAACACACTTTCTAGAACATTCTACAACACGTGCAGGTTAAAGGTTCATCAATTTTTTTAAACCTAACGAAATTTTTTGCAACATTTTCTCGAACGTTTAACGGCACGTGCAGGTTAAAAGTTCACGATTGTTTTAATTTCGAACAGTGCCTTCCAAATGCAAGTAGCAGGTATGGTTGAGTTGAGCAAATTTTATCCTATGATATGTACTCACATTTAAACTGCTTTTTCTTAACCAATCACAAAGATGCTTTTCCACCAAACGAATGTGCACCCTACTTTTAAAAAACAATGCTTTTCATCTCCCAATAAGGTATTGTTTTGTATGGCAAAAAAAGTAGTTCCCCATCTTTAAACATATCTCTTATTCTACGAACGGACTGCATGAGCTACAGACATCTATCCATTCCTCCCAGCCATACCTTCAAAATGCTAGTGTGGATTGTAGGACATAGCTATGTTTTCTGGTGCAAGAGGTATGCAGAACAGAGACGTATTGACTTAGACCTAGGTTTACAAAATGTGGACATTAAATGGTTTGGACAAAGAGGATTGAAGTGGCACCAATTGTTGCCTTTGGTTAAAACCTTTTGCATCTCCAACACCCTGACCTCATGATTGTGCACTGTGGTGGAAACGACCTAGGCACATTGACTGGGGTAGGTTTGGAAATGCTAATGAAGGACACCTTTCGACAATTGATATTGCTTTTGCCTCAAACTGTCTTTGTATATTCCAATATATGCCAAAGACAGAAGTGGAAATGGTCAAACCAATTTTGTCCTCAGATTGAAAAATCTAGGAAGAATGTCAACAAAGCTGTGTCTGCATACCTCAGAGACCATAGAATGGGGTCGATCTACAACAATAACATACGTTTTCATATGGCTGATATCTACAGAAGTGATGGTGTACACTTCACAGATCAGGGAAATCGAGTTTTTCTGAATAACCTGAAGCTGTGCATCCGCACTTATATGTAGCTCCAACTAATAAACACAAGCGCTCTTTTAAGAGCCGCCTTATATTCCCAATATCTGTTCGCAGAGTGACAGCTGCGATCCGGCTAGCACAGGGAGACCTGCGGGCCGTCGAGCAGCCTCGCAGAGGGACACCTGCGGCCCGTGGGCTTAGCTCGCACAGGGAGAGCTATGGGCCGTCGGCTCGGCTCGCACAGTGTGAGCTACGGGCCGTCGGCTCGCAAACGCACACCAGCGTGCTGCCTCGCAGAGGGAGAGCTCCGGTCTAACTCGCAAAGGGACACCAACGGGCCAACCGCCCTGCTAGCAGACACACACCTATCACCTAACGGACTCACTCGGACATGTACAGCTAGGGACACGACGGCTCGCAGACGCACAGCTGCAAGCCAACGGACTGCTACTGTTTTATGCTTTAGGGTAGTACAGTGGTGTTTGGGTAGTGTAGGGGGTTGTGCTGGGGGTAGTATTTTAGGGTTTAGGGTAGTGCAGTGGTGTTTGGGTAGGGGGTCGTGCTGGGGGTAGATTTAGGGTTTAGGGTAGTGCACTGGTGTTTGGGTAGTGTAGGGGATCATGCTGGGGTAGTGTTTTCGAGTTTACGACAGTGGTGTTTGGGTAGTCTTTGGGTAGTGTAGGGGGTCGTGCCGACAGACTGACTCACAGAGCTCCGAGCCGACGGACGGGCTTCTAAAGACATAGCCGCGACCTGGTGATATGAGGAGAGGCAGCCTGAAAGGCATATCTCAAACAGACACAGATGCCAGTGTTGCCTCGCAGAGGTAAAACTACGAACCCAATGGCTTCTACACGGAGAGATGCGAGCTGACGGAGTAAATCACAAAATGGCTGCCAACACTTCCTGGTTTCAACCATTCACAGCCAATAAGCCGCAAGCTGCTGCTTGTAACCCCTCAGCCAATCACATGTCAGAAATCTCAAATATCGATATCTGTAAAATTTGATATTTCTCAAAAACTACTCAACGGATTTACACCATTTAAACAAAAGCGTGCTTTCTGGACCATCACCTTTCTCCCTGCCAAATTTGGCGTAATTCCGTTCAGAAGTTTCACCTGTAGTCTTCTGTAAAGTTTCGTATGGAAATTGCATGGAGAAAACACGTTTTAGGATCCTCTTTTTTCTCAGCCCCTCCTACACCATTCACCCCCAAACTTTCAATATAAGAGCTAATCCAAAAAAAGAGAAACTTTTTGGATAATTTCATAAAGATTTGTCAAACAACGCCAAAGTTACAAGCACATACAAGGCTCCAGAAGGGGGGCCGTGCAACCCCCTCCCAACATAAGTGAAGCCCGGGGCTGCGCGGACCCCAGCGGCCCCCCGCCACCCCTGCGAGCCCCTGCTATTATTTTTTAAGAAATACCCCCGCAACCTAGCCCACCCAAGGGCCTCATTAAAATAAAACGCGAGAACCCGCGACCCCAGCGCAAATTTTTGCCAATTTTTTATTCTTTTTTTTAATGATTTTTGGGCCCTGGGGTCCTCCTGGGACCCCCTGAGCAGACCTAGTGGGTCAGGGTTTTTCTACCCTGCCCCCTTCTCTTGTTTTATACCTTTGTTTCTCTGTTTTCGGGTGACTCGCTTCTACCGAGCCACAAGATGGCTGCCAACACTTCCTGGTTTGGAGTGCTAGCAGCCAATCACAGTGAAGCTCGCGCACGCGACTTAGGCTCCGCCCAGATATTGAAACTTTTATTTTTCTAATTTCTCAGCAAATACTGAACGGATTTACACCATTTTTAAAAAGGTCGCTTTCTGACCCAAGCACTACCTTTCTACCAAATTTGGAGTAATTCCGTTCAGTAGTTCCGGCTCTAGCCCTGCACAAAGTTTCCTATGGGAAATTGATTTTTTGACTCTTATTTTTTGCATTTCTCAAAAACTACTGAACGGATTTACACCATTTAAAAAAAGGTCGCTTTCTGAACCAAGATCTACCGTTCTGCCAAATTTGGGGTAATTCCGTTGAGCAGTTCGAGCTGTAGCTCGTCGCAAAATTTCCTATGGAAATTAACATGGAGAAAACGAGTTTTGGGACCCCCCTTTTTTCTCAGCCCCCGCTTGACGAATCACCCCCAAACTTTCAGGATAGGAGCTGACCTGGATAGACTTTTTTTGGGAAGAATTTCAGGAAGATTTGTCAAACAACGCCAAAGTTATTAGCAAATCAAAAAATGCTTTTCCTATGGAAACTAGGTTCTAACTATAACTACCTACTGGCGACCGCCAGTAGGTAATATTCATCTATCTATATATATATATATATATATATATATATATATATATATATATATATATATATATATATATATATATATATATATATGTATATATATATATATAGATATATATAGGTAGATAGATAGATAGATAGATAGACAGATAGAAAGATAGATAGATAGATATTATCTATAAAAAAATATATATGTATGTATATATATATATATATATTACCTACTGGCGGTCGCCAGTAGGTAGTTATAGTTAGGACCTCATTTCTATTCAAAAAGAGTTTTTTCTTTTCCCAATAACTTTGGCGCCGGTTGACGAATCTTCGCGAAAATTTAAAAACTAGTGTGCAAACGCGCCCTGTGGCTCATTTTAAGTTGGGGGATTAAGTCCCCTTGAATCCTGAGGGTCCCTGGGTGCCAACTAGCCCACCAGGTACGTCCAGTAAGTGCCACAGAGTTGCGTTGCAGAGAGGTGTAAAAAGGGGCATGGCCTCGGACCACCTCTCTGCAACGCAGCAGTGTGGTGCTTACTGGAGGTACCTGGTGGGCTAGTTGGCCCCCAGGGACCCTCAGTATTCAAGGGGACTTAATCCCCCAACTTAGAACGCGCCAGGGGGTGCGTTTGCAGTGTGGTGGCGAAAGGGGGCGTGGCCTTTGTCCACCTCTCAGCAATCCCACTGTGTGGGGCTTACTGGAGGTAAGAGGTAGGCTAGTTGGCCCCTAAAGGACCCCCAGCAGCGAAGGGGACTTCAATCCCCATCCAAGAGTGTGCAGGGAGCGCGTTTGTAGAGTGGTGGGCAAAGGGGGCGTGGCCTGCTCTTCGAATTTAGCAATGCTGCTGTGTGGGACTTACTGGAGGTAATAGGAGGGGTAGTTGGCCCCCAAGGATGTCCTTGGGGGCCAAGTACCCCTCTTGTTACCTCCAGTAAGTCCCGCACAGTGGGATTGCGAAGACATCTTTGGAGGCCATGCCCCCCTTTCTCCACCATTCTGCAAACGCGCCTCCTGGCAGACTACAGGATGGGGGATGAAGTCCAATTTACTCCTGAGGGACTTTGGGGGCCAAGAAGCCCTACTGGTACCTCCTGTAAGCCCTACGCACCAGAATTCCTGAGCGCTGGTCGGAGGCCCAGCACCCTTTCTCCACCACTCTGCAAACGCGACTACTAGTTAAAGAAGTGTTTGCAATGTAATAGGTTTCGCATTTGCGAGAATTAGAGCTATTGGTGTTGTAAATGCAAAAGTTTTTTACTAATGTTTTTTGGAGTGGAGTGGATGTACGTTGTGTGTAGTGGAATTATGTGGTATGTTGTGCAGTGAAATTATGTGGATAGAAAGTATGTGGTATTTAGTGTATAGGAATTATGTAGAGTGGGATTATGTGTTATGGAGAGTAATTATGTGGTATGTTAGTCTGTGTTGTGGAGTGGTAACCTCAGGTTTAGTCTTCCTCATTTCCATAGAAGCTCAACTATGAACTCAGTGAGACAAAAAAAAATGGAATCACTGAGGAGCTCTTGTGGACCTAGTCAGAGGTATGAGCAGGGCCACTAGAATTATGTGACTGTTTGGCTGCACCGACTTTTGCACAATTATACATTTTCTGCATTAGCCACATATTTCATCTTCTGCACCCTAATCTGCAGATTTGAACAAAAAAAGCCTTGTTTTTAGCTGAAACGGGTGAAACATTACCAAAAATGCAGCAACAAGTGTTACAGCGTAGTGGAAGGCCCTTTGCAAACCTAGAATGGTCACGTGTTACTTATTGCTAAATGTGGGTGTTAAATTGGTACTAATGGTGTGCAAGCCACTCTTGCTTCTCTCTGCGCCTCTCTTGCCTCTTTCTGCATTTCTGTTGCTTCTTTCTGCACGTTTCTTTCTTTTTCTGCACTTCTCTTGACCTCATTCTGCAAATCTCATGTACTTTCTGCACCTCTCTTCCCTCTTTCTGCACATCTGTTGCCTCTTTCTGCACCTCATTTGCTTCTTTCTGCACCCCTGTTGTCTCTTTCTGCACTCGTCTTCCCTCTTTCTGTACCTTTCCTGCCTGGTTTTGCATCTCACTTGCCTCTTTCTGCACTTTTCTTGCTTCTTTCTACACCTCTGTTGCTTCTTTCAGCAATTCTCTTGCCTCTTTATGCACTTCTCTTGCCTGTTTCTGCACCTCTCTTGCCTCTTTCTGCACCCCTGTTGCTTCATTCTGAACTTTCCATGCTTCTTTCTGCACCTGTCTTGCTTCTTTCTGCACCCCTGTTGTCTCTTTATGTACCTCTTTTGCCTCTTTCTATACTTTTCTTGGCTTTTTCTGCACCTCTCTTCCCTCTTTCTTCACGTCTGTTGCCTCTATCTGCACCTCATTTGCTTCTTTCTGCACCCCTGTTGTCTCTTTCTGCACTCGTCTTCCCTCTTTCTGTACCTTTCCTGCCTGTTTTTGCATCTCACTTGCCTCTTTCTGCACTTTTCTTGCTTCTTTCTACTCCTCTATTACTTCTTTCAGCAATTCTCTTGCCTCTTTGTGCACTTCTCTTGCCTGTTTCTGCACCTCTCTTGCCTCTTTTTGCACATCTGTTGGCTCTTTCTGCACCTCACTTTCTCCTTTCTATACTTCTCTTGCCTCTTTCTGCACCCCTGTTGCTTCATTCTGCACTTTCCATGCTTCTTTCTGCACCTGTCTTGCTTCTTTCTGCACCCCTGTTGTCTCTTTCTGCACTCGTCTTCCCTCTTTCTGTACCTTTCCTGCCTGTCTTTGCATCTCACTTGCCTCTTTCTGCACTTTTCTTGCTTCTTTCTACACCTCTGTTGCTTCTTTCAGCAATTCTCTTGCCTCTTTGTGCACTTCTCTTGCCTGTTTCTGCACCTCTATTGCCTCTTTTTGTTCCTCTGTTGGCTCTTTCTGCACCTCACTTGCTCCTTTCAACACATCTCTTGCCTCTTTCTGCACCCCTGTTGCTACATTCTGCACTTTTCATGCTTCTTTCTGCACCTGTCTTGCTTCTTTCTGCACCCCTGTTGTCTCTTTCTGCACTCATCTTCCCTCTTTCTGTACCTTTCCTGCCTGTTTTTGCATCTCACTTGCCTCTTTCTGTACTTTTCTTGCTTCTTTCTACACCTCTGTTGCTTCTTTCAGCAATTTTCTTGCCTCTTTGTGCACTTCTCTTGCCTGTTTATGCACCTCTCTTGCCTCTTTTTGCACCTCTGTTGGCTCTTTCTGCACCTCACTTGCTCCTTTCTACACTTCTCTTGCCTCTTTCTGCACCCCTGTTGCTTCATTCTGCACTTTCCATGCTTCTTTCTGCACCTGTCTTGCTTCTTTCTGCACCCCTGTTGTCTCTTTATGTACTTCATTTGCCTCTTTCTGCACTTTTCTTGCGTTTTTCTGCACCTCTTTTCCCTCTTTCTGCATGTCTGTTGCCTCTTTCTGCACCTCGCTTGCTTCTTTCTCCACCCCTGTTGTCTCTTTCTGCACTTGTCTTCCCTCTTTCTGTACCTTTCCTGCCTGTTTTTGCATCTCACTTGCCTTTTTCTGCACTATTATTGCTTCTTTCTACACCTCTGTTGCTTCTTTCAGCAATTCTCTTGCCTCTTTTGCACTTGCCTTGCCAGTTTCTGCACTTCTCTTGCCTCTTTCTGCACCCCTGTTGCTTCATTCTGCACTTTCCATGCTTCTTTCTGCACCTGTCTTGCTTCTTTCTGCACCCCTGTTGTCTCTTTATGTACCTCTTTTGCCTCTTTCTCCACTTTTCTTGACTTTTTCTGAACCTCTCTTCCCTCTTTCTACATGTCTGTTGCCTCTTTCTGCACCTCATTGTGAGAAGTTGGCCTGGCATATGCTGTCCACTAATTATAGTGGGCACCTTGCACCAGTCCAAACAACCCCTTATTGGAGATAGGTTAAAGACAACCTTTATTGAAAGCTATCCTAGTGGTAGCTATGGAGAGCAGCCTTCAGGCTAAGTCTTGAAGGAATGTAAAGCAGCTTGTTTTACCAGTCTATAATCTCTTGAGTGACCAAATGAAAGAGGACCACACCAGGTATATATTCAAAATATATGTATTTATTGCTAAACACACCCCTCTAGTCTCTTTATGAGGCTAGAGTTCGAAGTACATAAGTTATAAGTTAGTTATCTACAGTAATAGCACAAATACACGTTTGAGCCCTAGGGGCGTACCAAACCATATACCAATAAAGTGGTATAAGAACCACGACTGAGCTAGACACAGGGCCTAGAGCCTGTAGAAGTGCTTGGACCACAAGGAACCACCCAAGGTAGTGACACAGGGGACCCACGGGGACGCGTGCAGTGTATGAACACAGCCGCGAATCGCCGTTAACTTCTATGGGGAAAGTCGCGGTTTGAATTTAAAAGAAAAGGGACACTTAGAGGAGGACTTGGAGCAAACCCTTTGAGAACTAGGCTGTTCTAGTGTCAATACCCACGGGAGCACCGGAGTACTCGAGTTACCTCACCCAGGGGAGCCGGGTGCATAGGTGTCTTTCGGGGTCGGGTTTCGTCGTCGCTTTCAATGGCGATCTGCAGCAAAGTGCTGCTGGCAGCCAAGTCGAAAGTGTTCGGGTGGATCCAAAGGTGGATCGAAGATCTGAAGAACCTGAAAGCAGAGGGGACAGAGTCTGAGTCACTAGCCAGTGACCAGGAAGGCGATGAGCAGATGCCCACCGATGTCGAGTGCTTCAGTTAGGTTGATGGTTGTCTTGACTCTTCAGCCACGAGGTCCAGGAGGCGTCGACAATGACCAGGAGCTGGATTCGAGCTGTCCCATAACGTCTGTCGATTGCAGGGGTGTCGGCGACTGGATTGGACCCAACAAGCCTTGGCAACGGCAAGTATCGTGGAAATGGAAGAAGGACGATGTTGCAGACCAGCAAGGTCTGTGGGACTCAACCACTAACGGTAAGTCAGGGCACGCCTGGATTAACCAGGGAGCCCAAGTAGAAGAAGATTGGCCTTCGGGAGGGCCTACTAGCCAACAGACTAGCAACTGCAAAGGAGCCTCGAGTCAATGCACGTGGAGCTGGCTCACAGGACACTCGTGGAGTGGAGGCCAGTGATCTTCGGTGCTTTTGGTGCTGGAGGCTGGGGCTACTCGGAGCCCAAAGCACGACTTCGTGGGAGACCCAGAAGAGGATGCACTTGCAAATGCGATTGGTGTCCAGGGGTCACGGTTCCACGTTACCCACGACAGCTATGGGCCTCAGCTTTGCTGGGGACTCAGGACAGCCTCGTCGAAGTCTGGAAATCTACATCTGGTGATGCAAAAACTTCAGCGTCCGGCGGGAGCTTCAGCGATGCAGACTGGACAATTGCTTCTTTGGTGCCTGCCAAGCAGGGGAGTCACTCCTTGACCCCAAGGAGATTCTTCAGTTCTCTAATCTTGAAGTAGAGCGTCGAAGGTCCAGGATTCTGTGTCAGAGTTTCGTCCAGGTTAATCTAAAGTCCTAAGGACTGGGGTCCCATACTTATACTAAGGTAGGGGTTGGACATACTCTGTGGACCCACCTATGGGAGGGTCAGGGCAGAGGGGTGGTTACACCCCTTTCCCTTTGTCCAGTTTCGCACCAGAGCAGGGGCTGGAAGCCCCTGAGCCGGTTTGAACTGGGGTATGCACAGGGACACCAAATGTTCCCCCAGTGCAGGACTTCAAAGCACCAGAGAGTGCTCCCGCCCAGCCCCAATACACACTATCCTGTCTGGGGAGGTGGTTACACCTCCCTGGGACAGGAAACCTATTGTCCAGGCCTCCCCTGCTGGAGTTTCGGTCGGCAGCAGGAGGTCAGACTCGTGTCTGTGGCAGCGGCATCCATTTTGTGATGCCAGGGCTTGGAAAGAAGTTACCGGGCAGGCCGGTGTGTACATGTCTCTCCCTCTAGAAGGGTGGAATGCTACCCCCGCCGCCAGAACTGGCGGGGGGTAGTATTCCAAGATGTTTGACACCAAACACAACATGTTTCCGTGCAGCCATCCCAAAGTTAGCATTTAACGCGAGGTTATAATGCGCTTAAGAGTATATGGTCGGGCTGCACTACAAACAGCATCAGAGAAGGGTCTCCGAACACTGCAGAGGGCCCAGCTCATGCAGGGGCACCCTCTCACATAGGAACCACGCACTCTGCCTTCAGGATTGATAAGGCCTGCCATAGGAGTGACTTATAGGTTTATATGTGTGTATGTATGTAGTGATATAGGTAGCCTATATCACAGTAAGGGGTGCATGCACCACCTTACCCAGGCTGCAGTAGCAGACCTGTGGTGTCCTTTTGGCTGGCCTTCCAGGGGTGGCACAATACATGCTTCAGCCCCTGGCAGGCCTCTGAGGTACCTATGCCCTGGGTACATAGTATACCATATACTAGGGACTTATAAGGGCACTCCAGATTCCAATCAGAGATGTGCCTAAGGCACATGGAAACCATTTTAGAGAGGACGCAGCTAGGCTGGGGTTCTGATTAGCAGGGCCCCAGCCAGACTAAAGTCGAAAAACAGTGAAGCATCAGCAAAAAGTGGGGGTACCCATGTGAAGCAGATCCTACTCTCCTACACTCATTTGCTTCTTTCTGCACCCCTGTTGTCTCTTTATGCACTCGTCTTCCCTCTTTCTGTACCTTTTCTGCCTGTTTTTGCATTTTACTTGCCTCTTTCTGCACTTTTCTTGCTTCTTTCTACACCTCTGTTGCTTCTTTCAGCAATTCTCTTGCCTGTTTCTGCACCTCTCTTGCCTCTTTTTGCACCTTGTTGGCTCTTTCTGCACCTCACTTGCTCCTTTCTACACTTCTCTTGCCTCTTTCTGCACCCCTGTCGCTTCATTCTGCACTTTCCATGCTTCTTTCTGCACCTCTCTTGCTTCTTTCTGCACCCCTGTTGTCTCTATATGAACCTCTTTTGACTCTTTCTGCACTTTTCTTGCCTTTTTCTGCACCTCTCTTCCTTATTTCTGCACGTCTGTTGCCTCTTTCTGCACCTCATTTGCTTCTTTCTGCACCCCTGTTGTCTCTTTCTGCACTCGTCTTCCCTCTTTCTGTACCTTTCCTGCCTGTTTTTGCATCTCACTTGCCTCTTTCTGCACTTTTCTTGCTTCTTTCAACACCTCTGTTGCTTCTTTCAGCAATTATCTTGCCTCTTTCTGCACTTCTCTTACCTGTTTCTGCACCTCTCTTGCCTGTTTTGCACCTCTGTTGGCTCTTTCTGCACCTCACTTGCTCCTTTCTATACTTCTCTTGCCTCTTTCTGCAGCCCTGTTGCTTCATTGTGCACTTTCCATGCTTCTTTCTGCACCAGTCTCGCTTCTTTCTGCACCCCTGTTGTCTCTTTATGTACCTCTTTTGACTCTTTCTGCACTTTCTTGCCTTTTTCTGCACCTCTCTTCCCTCTTTCTGCACGTCTGTTGCCTCTTTCTGCACCTCATTTGCTTCTTTCTGCACCCCTGTTGTCTCTTTCTGCACTCGTCTTCCCTCTTTCTGTACCTTTCCTGCCTGTTTTGCATCTCACTTGCCTCTTTCTGCGCTTTTCTTGCTTCTTTCTACACCTCTGTTGCCTGTTTCTGCACCTCTCTTGCCTCTTTTTGCACCTCACTTGCTCCTTTCTACACTCCTCTTGCCTCTTTCTGTACCCCTGTTGTCTTTTTCTGCACTTGTCTTCCCTCTTTCTGTACCTTTCCTGTCTGTTTTTGCATCTCACTTGCCTCTTTCTGCACTTTTCTTGCGTCTTTCTACACCTCTGTTGCTTCTTTCAGCAATTCTCTTGCCTCTTTGTGCACTTCTCTTGCCTGTTTCTGCACTTCTCTTGCCTCTTTCTGCACCCCTGTTGCTTCATTCTGCACTTTCCATGCTTCTTTCTGCACCTGTCTTGCTTCATTCTGCACCCCTGTTGTCTCTTTATGTACCTCTTTTGCCTCTTTCTGCACTTTTCTTGGTTTTTTCTGCACCTCTATTCCCTCTTTCTGCACGTCTGTTGCCTCTTTCTGCACCTCATTTGCTTCTTTCTGCACCCCTGTTGTCTCTTTATGCACTCGTCTTCCCTCTTTCTGTACCTTTCCTGCCTGTTTTGCATCTCACTTGCCTCTTTCTGCACTTTTCTTGCTTCTTTCTACACCTCTGTTGCTTTTTTCAGCAATTCTCATGCCTCTTTGTGCACATCTCTTGCCTGTTTCTGCACTTCTCTTGCCTCTTTCTGCACCCCTGTTGCTTCATTCTGCACTTTCCATCCTTCTTTCTGCACATGTCTTGCTTCTTTCTGCACCCCTGTTGTCTCTTTATGTACCTCTTTTGCCTCTTTCTGCACTTTTCTTGCCTTTTTCTGCACCTCTCTTCCCTCTTTCTCCACGTCTGTTGCCTCTTTCTGCACCTCATTTGCTTCTTTCTGCACCCCTGTTGTCTCTTTCTGCACTCGTCTTCCCTCTTTCTGTACCTTTCCTGCCTGTTTTTGCATTTCACTTGCCTCTTTCTGCACTTTTCTTGCTTCTTTCTACACCTCTGTTGCTTCCGTCAGCAATTCTCTTGCCTGTTTCTGCACCTCTCTTGCCTCTTTTTGCACCTATGTTGGCTCTTTCTGCACCTCACTTGCTCCTTTCTACACTTCTCTTGCCTCTTTCTGCACCCCTGTTGCTTCATTCTGCACTTTCCATCCTTCTTTCTGCACCTGACTTGCTTCTTTCTGCACCCCTGTTGACTCTTTATGTACCTCTTTTGCCTCTTTCTGCACTTTTCTTGCCTTTTTCTGCACCTCTCTTCCCTCTTTCTGCACGTCTGTTGCCTCTTTCTGTACCTCATGTGCTTCTTTCTGCACCCCTGTTGTCTCTTTCTGCACTCGTCTTCCCTCTTTCTGTACCTTTCCTGCCTGTTTTTGCATCTCACTTGCCTCTTTCTGCGCTTTTCTTCCTTCTTTCTACACCTCTGTTGCTTCTTTCAGCAATTCTCTTGCCTCTTTGTGCACCTCTCTTGCCTGTTTCTGCACCTCTCTTGCCTCTTTTTGCACCTCTGTTGGCTCTTTCTGCACCTCACTTGCTCCTTTCTACACTTCTCTTGCCTCTTTCTACACCCCTGTTGCTTCATTCTGCACTTTCCATGCTTCTTTCTGCACCTGTCTTGCTTCTTTCTGCACCCCTGTTGTCTCTTTATGTACCTCTTTTGACTCTTTCTGCACTTTTCTTGCCTTTTTCTGCACCTCTCTTCCCTCTTTCTGCACGTCTGTTGCCTCTTTCTGCATCTCATTTGCTTCTTTCTGCACCCCTGTTGTCTCTTTATACACTCGTCTTCCCTCTTTCTGTACCTTTCCTTCCTGTTTTTGCATCTCACTTGCCTCTTTCTGCACTTTTCTTGCTTCTTTCTACACCTCTGTTGCTTCTTTCAGCAAATCTCTTGACTCTTTGTGCACTTCTGTTGCCTGTTTCTGCACTTCTCTTACCTCTTTCTGCACCCCTGTTGCTTCATTCTGCACTTTCCATGCTTATTTCTGCACTTGTCTTGCTTCTTTCTGCACCCCTGTTGTCTCTTTATGTACCTCTTTTGACTCTTTCTGCACTTTTCTTGCCTTTTTTTGCACCTCTCTTCCCTCTTTCTGCACGTCTGTTGCCTCTTTCTGCACCTCATTTGCTTCTTTCTGCACCCCTGTTGTCTCTTTATGCACTTGTCTACCCTCTTTCTGTACCTTTCCTGCCTGTTTTTGCATCTCACTTGCCTCTTTCTGCACTTTTCTTGCTTCTTTCTACACCTCTGTTGCTTCTTTCAAAAATTCTCTTGCCTCTTTGTGCACATCTCTTGCCTGTTTCTGCACTTCTCTTGCCTCTTTCTGCACCCCTGTTGCTTCATTCTGCACTTGCCATGCTTCTTTCTGCACCTGTCTTGCTTCATTCTGCACCCTTGTTGTCTCTTTATGTACCTCTTTTGCCTCTTTCTGCACTTTTCTTGACTTTTTCTGTACCTCTCTTCCCTCTTTCTGCACGTCTGTTGCCTCTTTCTGCACCTCATTTTCTTCTTTCTGCACCCCTGTTGTCTCTTTCTGTACTCGTCTTCCCTCTTTCTGTACCTTTCCTGCCTGTTTTTGCATCTCACTTGCCTCTTTCTGCACTTTTCTTCCTTCTTTCTACACCTCTGTTGCTTCTTTCAGCAATTCTCTTGCCTCTTTGTGCACTTCTCTTGCCTGTTTCTGCACCTCTCTTGCCTCTTTTTGCACCTCTGTTGGCTCTTTCTGCACCTCACTTGCTCCTTTCTATACTTCTCTTGCCTCTTTCTGCACCTCACTTGCTCCTTTCTATATTTCTCTTGCCTCTTTCTGCATCCCTGTTGCTTCATTCTGCACTTTCCATGCTTCTTTCTGCACCTGTCTTGCTTCTTTCTTCACCCCTGTTGTCTCTTTATGTACCTCATTTGCTTCTTTCTGCACCCCTCTTGTCTCTTTATGCACTCGTCTTCCCTCTTTCTGTACCTTTCCTGCCTGTTTTTGCATCTCACTTGCCTCTTTCTGCACTTTTCTTTCTTCTTTCTACACCTCTGTTGCTTCTTTCAGCAATTCTCTTGCCTCTTTAAGCACTTCTCTTGCCTGTTTCTGCACCTCTCTTGCCTCTTTTTGCACCTCTGTTGGCTCTTTCTGCACATCACTTGCTCCTTTCTACACTTCTCTTGCCTCTTTCTGCACCCCTGTTGCTTCATTCTGCACTTTCCATGCTTCTTTCTGCACCTGTCTTGCTTCTTTCTGCACCCCTGTTGTCTCTTTATGTACCTCTTTTGACTCTTTCTGTACTTTTCTTGCCTTTTTCTGCACCTCTCTTCCCTCTTTCTGCATTTCTGTTGCCTCTTTCTGCACCTCATTTGCTTCTTTCTGCACCCCTGTTGTCTCTTTATGCACTCATCTTCCCTCTTTCTGTACCTTTCCTGCCTGTTTTTGCATCTCACTTGCCTCCTTCTGCACTTTTCTTGCTTCTTTCTACACCTCTGTTGCTTCTTTCAGCAATTCTCTTGCCTCTTTAAGCACTTATCTTGCCTGTTTCTGCACCTCTTTTGCTTCTTTCTGCACTTTTCTTCACTTTTTCTGCACCTCTCTTCCCTCTTTCTGCACATCTGTTGCCTCTTTCTGCACCTCATTTGCTTCTTTCTGCACCCCTGTTGTCTCTTTCTGCACTCGTCTTCCCTCTTTCTGTACCTTTCCTGCCTGTTTTTGCATTTCACTTGCCTCTTTCTGCATTTTTCTTGCTTCTTTCTACACCTCTGTTGCTTGTTTCAGCAATTCTCTTGCCTGTTTCTGCACCTCTCTTGCCTCTTTTTGCACCTCTGTTGGCTCTTTCTGCACCTCACTTGCTCCTTTCTACACTTCTCTTGCCTCTTTCTGCACCCCTGTTGCTTCATTCTGCACTTTCCATGCTTCTTTCTGCACCTGTCTTGCTTCTTTCTGCACCCCTGTTGTCTCTATATGTACCTCTTTTGATTCTTTCTGCACTTTTCTTGCCTTTTTCTGCACCTCTCTTCCCTTTTTCTGCACGTCTGTTGCCTCTTTCTGTACCTCATTTGCTTCCTTCTGCACCCCTGTTGTCTCTTTCTGCACTCGTCTCCCCTCTTTCTGTACCTTTCCTGCCTGTTTTTGCATCTTACTTGCCTCTTTCTGCACTTTTCTTGCTTCTTTCTACACCTCTGTTGCTTCTTTCAGCAATTCTCTTGCCTCTTTCTGCACTTCTCTTACCTGTTTCTGCACCTCCCTTGCCTGTTTTTGCACCTCTGTTGGCTCTTTCTGCACCTCACTTGCTCCTTTCTACACTTCTCTTGCCTCTTTCTGCGGCCCTGTTGCTTGATTCTGCACTTTCCATGCTTCTTTCTGCACCAGTCTTGCTTCTTTCTGAACACCTGTTGTCTCTTTATGTACCTCTTTTGACTCTTTCTGCACTTTCTTGCCTTTTTCTGCACATCTCTTCCCTCTTTCTGCACGTCTGTTGCCTCTTTCTGCACCTCATTTGCTTCTTTCTGCACCCCTGTTGTCTCTTTCTGCACTCATCTTCCCTCTTTCTGTACCTTTCCTGCCTGTTTTTGCATCTCACTTGCCTCTTTCTGCACTTTTCTTGCTTCTTTCTGTAGGAGAGTAGGATCTGCCTCTTATGGTTACCCCCACTTTTTGCTGATGCTTCACTGTATTTTGACTTTAGTCTGGCTGGGGCCCTGCTATTCAGGTCCCCAGCCTAGCTGCTTCCTCTCTAAATGGATTCCAAGTACCTTAGGTACTTCTCTGATTGGATTCTGGGGTGCCCTTATAAGCCCCTAGTATATGGTATACTATGTACCCAGGGCATAGGTACCCCAGGGGCCTACCAGGGGCTGAAGCATGTATTGTGCCACCCCTGGAAGGCCCTCCAAAATGACACCACAGGTCTGCTACTGCAGCCTGAGTAAGCTGGTGCATGCACCCCTTACAGTGGTATAGGCTACCTATATCACTACCATTGCACACACATATAAACCTATAAGTTACTCCTATGGCAGGCCTTGACAATCCTGAAGGCAGAGTGCTTGGTTTTTATGTGAGAGGGTGCCCCTGCATGAGCAGAGCCCCTCTGCAGCATTCGGAGTACCTCCTCTGAGGCTGTTTGCAGTGCAGCCTGACCATATACTCTTAAGTGCATTATAACCTCGCGTTAAATGCTAACTTTGGGATGGCTGCACGGAAACATGTCGTGTTTGGTGTCAAACATCTTTGAATACTACCCCCCCCCCCGCCATTTCTGGCGGCGGGGGTAGCATTCCACCCTTCTAGAGGGAGAGACATGTTCCAACCGGCATACCCGGTATTAACTTTACAGAGCCCTGGCATCACAAAATGGATGCTGCAGCCACAGACACGAGTCTGGCCTCCTGCCGCCGACCGAAACTCCGGCAGGGGAGGCCTGGACAATAGGTTTCCTGTTGCAGGGAGGTGTAACCACCTCCCAGACAGGCTGATTGTAGGAGAGTAGGATCTGTCTCTTATGGTTACCCTCACTTTTTGCTGATGCTTCACTGTATTTTGACTTTAGTCTGGCTGGGGCCCTGCTATTCAGGTCCCCAGCCTAGCTGCTTCCTCTCTAAATGGATTCCAAGTACCTTAGGTACTTCTCTAATTGGATTCTGGGGTGTCCTTATAAGTCCCTAGTATATGGTATACTATGTACCCAGGGCATAGGTACCCCAGGGGCCTACCAGGGGCTGAAGCATGTATTGTGCCACCCCTGGAAGGCCCTCCAAAATGACACCACAGGTCTGCTACTGCAGCCTGGGTAAGGTGGTGCATGCACCCCTTACAGTGGTATAGGCTACCTATATCACTACCATTGCACACACATATAAACCTATAAGTCACTCCTATGGCAGGCCTTGACAATCCTGAAGGCAGAGTGGTTGGTTTTTATGTGAGAGGGTGCCCCTGCATGAGCAGAGCCCCTCTGCAGCATTCGGAGTACCTCCTCTGATGCTGTTTGCAGTGCAGCCTGACCATATACTCTTAAGTGCATTATAACCTCGCGTTAAATGCTAACTTTGGGATGGCTACACGGAAACATGTTTTGTTTGGTGTCAAACATCTTGGAATACTACCCCCCGCCAGTTCTGGTGGCGGGGGTAGCATTCCACCCTTCTAGAGGGAGAGACATGTGCCAACCGGCATACCCGGTATTAACTTTACAGAGCCCTGGCATCACAAAATGGATGCTGCAGCCACAGACACGAGTCTGGCCTCCTGCTGCCGACCGAAACTCCGGCAGGGGAGGCCTGGACAATAGGTTTCCTGTTGCAGGGAGGTGTAACCACCTCCCAGACAGGCTGATGTGTATTGGGGCTGGGTGGGTGCACTCTCAAAGTGCTTTGAAGTCCAGCACTGGGGGCACATTTGGTGTCCCTGTGCATACCCCAGTTCAAACCGGTTCAGGGGCTTCCAGCCCCTGCTCTGGTGCAAAACTGGACAAAGGGAATGGGGGTAACCACCCCTCTTCCCTGACCCTCCCATAGGTGGGTCCCCAGAGAATGTCCAACCCCCTTACTTAGTATAAGTATGGGACCCCAGTCCTTAGGACTTTAGATTACCCTGGATGAAACTCTGACACTGAATCCTGGACCTTAGACGCTCTACTTCAAGATTAGAGAACTGAAGAATCTCCCTTGGGGTCAAGGAGTGACTCCCTTGCTTGGCAGGCACCAAAGAAGCAATTGTCCGGTCTGCATCGCTGAAGCTCCTGCTGGACGCCGAAGTCTTTGCATCACCAGAGGTAGATTTTCAGACTTCCCCGAGGCTACCCTGAGTCCCCAGCAAAGCTGAGGCCCGTGGCTATCGTGGGTAATGGGAACCGTGACCCCTGGGCACTGTGTACTTTTGTAAGTGCATCCTCTTTCTGGTCTCACACGAAGTTGTTCTTTGGGCTCCGAGATAGCCACCGCCTCCAGCACCGACTGCACCGAAGATCTCTGGCCCCCACTGCACAAGTGTCCCGTGAGCCAGCTCCAAGTGCGTCCACTCGAGGCTCCTTCGTGGTCGCTAGTCCATTGGCTAGTGGGCCCTCCCGAAGGCCAATCTTCTTCTGCTTGGGCTCCCTGGTTGCACCACACATTCTCTGATTTACCCTCACTGGGTGAGTCCCCCAGACCTTGCTGGTCTGCAACACCGTCCTTTCTTCATTTCCACGAGACTTGTTGTTGCCAAGGCTTGTTGGGTCCAATCCGGTCGCCGAAACATCAGCACACGCCAGACGTTATGGGACAGCTTGAATCCAACTCCTGGTTGTCGTAGATGCCTCCTGGACCTCGTGGCTGAAGAGTCAAAATGACCATCAACCTACCAGAAGAACTCGACATCGGTGGGCATCCGCTCATCGCCTTCCTGGTCACTGGCTAGTGACCCAGACTCTGTCCCCTCTGCTTTCAGGTTCTTCAGATCTCCGATCCACCTTTGGATCCACCCGGACGCTTTCGACTTGGCCGCCAGCAGCACTTTGCTGCAGATCGCCATTGAAAACGACGACGAAACCCGACCCCGAAAGACACCCATGCACCCGGTTTCCCTGGGTGAGGTAACTCGAGTACTCCGGTGCTCCCGTGGGTATAGACTCTAGAACAACCTAGGTCTAAAGGGATTTGCTCCAAGTCCTCCTCTAAGTGTCCCTTTTCTTCAAAACTCCAACCGCGACTTTCCCCATAGAAGTCAACGGCGGCTCGCAGCTGTGTTCTCACACTGCACGCGTCCCCCGTGGGTCCCCTGTGTCACTACCTTGGGTGGTTCCTTGAGGGCCAAGCACTTCTACAGGCTCTAGGCCCTGTGTCTAGCTCAGTCGTGGTTCTTATACCACTTTATTGGTATATGGTTTGGTACGCCCCTAGGGCTCAAACGTGTATTTGTGCTATTACTGTTGATTACTGACTTGTAACTTATGTACTTCGAACTCTAGCCTCATAAAGAGACTAGAGGGGTGTGTTTAAGACTAAATACATATACTTTAAATATATACCTGGTGTGGTCCTCTTTCATTTGGTCACTCAAAAGATTATAGACTGGTAAAACAAGCTGCTTTACATTCCTTCAAGACTTAGCCTGAAGGCTGCTCTCCATAGCTACCACTAGGATAGCTTTCAATAAAGGTTGTCTTTAACCTATCTCCTATTTGGGGTTGTTTGGACTGGTACAGGGTGCCCACTATAATTAGTGGACAGCATATACCAGGCCAACTTCTCACATTGGTGTGCAGCGTGTGGGATTCCAGCTTGCTATTGTTTTACCAGATAATCTCAATTGAATTGATCAACTGAAAACCACTAACGGTACCTTAGGTACATATAAATCAAGCTTAGGATACAGTAAGTTCTACTGAACTTAGAGTTGTTTGTTAAGGGATAGCACACCCTTTCTACAACTCAAGAGAGTTTAGTAGGCCACACTAGAGTAGGTAGTGCATACAACACACCTCACTAGTAATGTCTTCAAAGCCAGGACCCAGTGAGTCCTTGCCAGAAGCCAGTGGGCTTCTTCCCTCCAAGTATGATAATCTCCCATTCTTGGAATTGAGAGCATTATGCAATACTAGGAAGCTGAAGACAGCCAAAAGTGCCAAGACACAACACCTCAGGGAGGTGCTTCTGTCAGATGATCTCAGCCGACCCCTAGGGTCTGATGGGGTAGGCAGAGAGGGTGGGGCAGAAGATGAGGAGGGGACCAGGGGTGAAATCCCCCCGGCCCCCCCTCTGAAACTGGCCAGGAAGGTGACAATGACCTTGACCTGGAAAACCCAGCAATTCCTGTGGAAGAAGAGGAGGATCAGAATGACCTCACCTTTGTCCCAGCAGGAAGGGTTGTGAGTGTGCCCAGAAGGGCTAGATCTCCTTCTCAGGAGTCTAACCACTCTGACACCTCAATAGGGACCTCTGTCTCTTCTCATAGGAGGGAATCCTCTCATGAGAGGAGAAATAGACTGCTTCAGTATGAACAAGCCCAGCTTGAGCTCAGAAAACAGCAGTTGGCTATAGATAGGGAGTCCTTAGATGTCTATAGACAGAGAAAAAAGTTGGGGCTAGAGTCCCATGGTGGCAGCAGTTTCCCCAGAGATAGGGAAAGGTCTTATGACCATAGAAACCTGAGCAAGATTGTCCCTCCCTACCAGAGTGGGGATGACATCCACAAATGGATTTCTGCACTGGAGAGGGCCTGTAAAGTACAGAGGGTCCCTCAGGAGCAGTGGGCAGCAATCTTGTGGCTCTCCTTTGCAGACAAAGGTAGAGATAAGCTCCTCACTGTTAGAGAAGAGGATGCTGACAATTACAAAGTCTTGAAGAGTGCTCTGATTGATGGGTTTGGCCTAACAACTGAACAATACAGGTTAAAGTTCAGAGATACCCAAAAAGCACAGACTCAAGACTGGGTGGACTTTGTTGATTGTTCTGCTAAGGCTCTGGAAGGTTGGTTAATGGGCAGTAAGGTATGTGACTTCACCGGATTGTACAATCTTATCATGAGGGAGCAGATTCTTTATAACTGTCAAAATCAGCTGTTGCATCAGTGCCTGGTGGACTCTGATCTGACCTCTCCCCAAGAATTGGGAAAGAAGGCAGACAAGTGGGTCAGAACCAGGGTGAGGCAGAAGGTACAGAACCAAGGTGGTGACCCTAAGAAGCAAGATTCTAAAAACTCTGATAAGGGTGGGGAGAAGGGTAAAGACCAGAAGTCTGCACAAGGCCACCAAAAATCTTCTTCAGGTGGGGATTCACAGTCTAACAAGGGAAAAGGCCAAAAGAAACCATGGTGCAAAGTCTGTAAGCAAAAGACACACTGGACCAGTTATTGCACCAAGTCCAAAGACTCTGTTCCAGCCCCCACCAATGCCCCTAAGGCACCTGTTCCCCCTAGTGCAGTTACAATTGGTGGTGGGCGTACACAAGCCAAGGGTTTAGTAGGGTTGACCCTGGGTAATGAGATGAGCTCTGGCCTAGTCAGAGAACTCACTCAGGCTGTCCTAGTCTGTGATGGAGGCATGGATGTGACCTCCTCTGTGAGTCCCAGTAATCTGGGCAAGTACAGACAACAGCCATTAATAAATGGAAAAGAGGCTTTGGCATTTAGGGACACAGGAGCAAGTGTCACCATGGTGACACAAGATCTTGTGGATCCTGTGCAGATTATACTTGGTGAAATGTACCAAGTGACCAATGCTAGCAATGTCAGAACAGACCATACTCTGGCAGTTGTTAACTTCTCCTGGGGAGGGGTAACTGGCCTTAAGAAGGTTGTGGTAAGTGCAGACCTACCAGTTGAATGCTTGCTTGGCAATGATCTTGAAACTTCAGCTTGGGCAGAAGTGGAGCTCAGGACCCATGCAGAAATGCTGGGCATCCCTGCAGATGTGTTTGCTGTGACCAGGTCACAGAGCAAAATGTCTAACACTGAAAAGGCCTTGGATCCTTCTCCCACCTCGCCGCCAAGACCTGGAACACCCTCCCCACCAACCTTCGGCAGACCCAAGACCTACTGGCCTTCAGAAGACTCCTCAAGACCTGGCTCTTCGATCAGTAGCAGCACCACCCCCCTCTTCCCCCAGCGCCTTGAGACCCTCGCGGGTATGTAGTGCGCTTTATAAGTGACATGATTGATTGTTGATTGATTGATCCTGGAACAATGGACCAAGTGCCATCCAAGAAGAGGAGTAGTAGGGTTAAGGCAGTGCCTTCCCCCTTGGCTCAGAAGGAAGATCAGTCTCTTCAGGGAGATGATCTCAGTCCTGAGGAAGGAACTGTCCCAGAGGAGCTTGAGCCTGATCAGGTGGAGTTCTTGGTGACAGGGGGCCCTTCCAGGGCAGATCTGAGCCAGGAGCAGCAGAGCTGCCCTCTCTTGAACCCCTCAGACAGCAAGCTGCTGCTGAGGCTGCTGGGAAAGCTAGTGGTCCCCATACAGTGTATTGGGATGATGGACTCCTGTACTCAGAGTGTAGAGACCCCAAGCCTGGTGCCACCAGGAGGTTGGTTATACCTCTGAAGTTCAGGGGCTTCCTATTGACCCTAGCCAATGACATTCCTCTAGGAGGTTACCTGGGCCAGAACAAGACTTGGGACAGAATTGTCCCTCACTTTCACTGGCCCCACATGTCTGAAGACACCAAGGAGTTTTGTCGCTCCTGTGTAACCTGCCAGGCCAGTGGCAAGGCAGACGGCACTACAAAGGCCCCCCTGATACCACTACCTGTGGTGGAGGTTCCCTTTGAAAGGGTGGGGATTGACATTGTTGGTCCCATGGATCCCCAAACAGCATCTGGGCACAGGTTTATCCTGGTGGTGATGGATCATGCCACCAGGTACCCAGAGGCTATTCCCCTTAGGACCACTACAGCACCTGTAGTGGCAAGAGCCCTCCTGGGAATTTTCTCAAGAGTGGGCTTCCCTAAGGAGGTTGTATCAGACAGGGGTGCAAACTTTATGTCTGGATACTTGAAAGCAATGTGGAAGGAGTGTGGAGTGACTTACAAGTTCACCACAACCTATCACCCACAATGCAATGGTTTAGTTGAGAGATTCAACAAAACCTTGAAGGGCATGATTAAAGGGCTCCCAGAGAAGCTTAGGTGAGGATGGGACATACTCTTGCCCTGCCTTTTATTTGCATACAGGGAGGTGCCTCAAAAGGGGGTTGGCTACAGCCCTTTTGAACTTTTGTTTGGTCACCCTGTCAGGGGTCCATTGTGCCTGGTGAAGGAAGGATGGGAGTTACCTCTCAAGCCCCCAAAGCAGGACATAGTGGACTCTGTACTTGGTCTCCGCTCCAGGTTGGCTGAGTACATGAAAAAGGCAACTAAAAACCTTGAGGCTAGCCAGGAACTCCAAAAAGCTTGGCATGACCAAAAGGCTGTACTGACTGTCTACCAGCCAGGAAAGAAGGTGTGGGTGTTGGAGCCAGTGGACCCAGCAGCTCTCCAAGACAAATGGAGTGGACCCCATACCATTGTTGAACAGAAGGGTGAGGTTACCTATTTAGTAGACCTAGGAACACCCAGGAGTCCCCACAGGGTTCTCCATGTCAACAGATTGAAACCATATGTGGACAGGGCTGACATGGGCTTGCTCATGGCAACTGATGAGGAACAGGAGGAGGAGAGTGACCCTCTCCCAGACCTGCTCTCACAGAACCCTGATGATGGGTCAGTGGATGGTGTAGCCTTGGCAGGCAGCCTCACTGCCCAGCAGCAAACTCATTGCAGACAGGTGCTCAATCAGTTCAGGCATATGTTCTCTCTAACACCAAGTCAGACCACCTGGTGCACTCATGAAGTGGACACTGGGGACAGTCTGCCTATTAAAAATAAGATTTATAGGCAACCTGACCATGTCAGGGACTGTATCAGGACAGAAGTCCAGAAGATGTTGGATTTGGGAGTTATTGAACCCTCAGATAGCCCTTGGGCTAGTCCAGTGGTCCTTGTAGGAGAGTAGGATCTGCCTCTTATGGTTACCCCCACTTTTTGCTG